>QVRM01000814.1:0-48912 GCA_003439945.1 Dermanyssus gallinae
TATATATATATATATATATATGTAATATATTTATGTATATATTATATCTCAAATTTATTTAAGTGTAGCAAAATATACTTTGTGATGTAAGAACATGTACGCAGCCCGCGGGGGCATACCTCAAGGCGTTAGGTCCGGCTTGGGCTGGTCCACCTAGCCAGGGTACCTCTCACCGAAGCGGCATGGCATTCCCTCTCTGAACATGACAGACGTTTATATGTATGTATGTATATATATAATATATATATATATATAAGGAGTGTACAATTAATGTATATATATATGGTTAGCTAACGGCGATCGCTATGCAGGCGACAGGTCTAACTAGCTTCTGCCAACGCTCCTGCCGTGTTTGCGCGGAGGAACCAGGGCTCAACTCGCGAAAGATGCCTGCCGTGTCGCGCGACCCGGGCGGAGGCGGTGACGGCCGCCGATATTTGGAATCAACACCACCTCCTCGGGCCAAAGACCTTAGCCCACTTAGCCCGCCTCAAGGCCACAGTGGAATTAGCGTGTCGACGACGTCAGTAGCACTCCCGCTGTTTTTTTACGTTCTGAGAGCACCGATCATTGCCACCGAGTTTCGTCTTTAACACACGGATATTTGTATCATTATACATAATATATATATATATATAATATATATTTTTTGTTTTTTTGAGAATGTTCAATTGTCAAGTCTTATTATGAACGTATACACCGGATACAATAAATGAAAGCGTCAGTTATCTTCTAGGTTTGGGCGTGTCCAGTCTAGCAGAGTTCCACGCACAGGGGCGGCATGGTCACGCTGAATGTTTTGCGATAGTCTCTGGTGCAAGTAATCGACAGCTATAGTGTCTTCTGTCGAACGGTTAAGTGTGTTACTGACTCATTGAGTAAGTGTGTGCGTTTTGGGGCCAGGTCCCCCCAGTGTCTCGAATGCCATTGCTGGCGGAAGTCGTGGGGTAGTTAATAATAATACGTGCAAATTTTCTGCACTTGTTCCCTCCGTCAGAATAGACGCGTGACCAGCAGGTTTCACTCCCATATGACCACTGAAGGGGTTAATGAGTCAGCAACGGTGGCATTCCACGCCAGCATGCGACCCATCTCGAAGGACGTTAGTGTCAGTCCGACCGGTCTCTTTCCATCACTCTCAGAGGCTAGGAGGCTCAAGAATCCAAGAAAAGCTAACAAATGCCCAAACTCAGCTAAATATCCGTTAAGCGTGCGTGTCGGGCCTCGACGATCTAAATTCAAAGCACAAGCGAGATCTTGGTGTGCCTGTGGCCCTACTTGATCGCCGCACGTACATTGGGGGGGGACACGAGAGCTGCTCCCAGGCGTAGCCCCGCACAGTGTTCTCTAGTAGAGTTCCTAAGTAGCACTATGCAGCTCCTGTAACCAGGAAAGGCCCGGCGACTTTGCAAAGACCGCCCTTAACCTGGCCTTGTCAATCGTAGTGGGGGGCTTGTTCAACAAGATGCGCAAATGTCTTCTCCTGAAAAGTGGTCGACCAGCTTTTTTGAAGGCGTATCAGTGGGTATGACACCGCACAGATACTTTAATCTCTCTAATAAGGCCGACAAAGTGAGATTGCAGACACTTTCACCTAAGTCTGTCCAGTAACAGTTTGACATTTTGCAATGCCATAGATAGGACATATAAGAGACTATGCCAGGGCCGACCAACGCTACGGCGCCAAGAATTCCCAGTCCACCTAAGGATATGGGAAGCTGAGCCCGCAAACCTGCATCGGGTGAAAGGCATACGTTCAGGAACTTCTCCAGTGTTTTCAAGGTCTACTCGTTGAAGGCTCAAAGGTTCTCGGTCCGGAACAATTAGCCCCCAACGCAAGTCCTTCTCTCTACGTTTCCAAAGCCTCAGGTAACCCCTCTCGGGAGAGAAGAACCCCGATACGCTCAATTTTACTTTTCTGGACGACCCTGCAACCGGCGAGGAGATGGTATAGCTTCGATATATCCCGCGAGATGATATCCCCAGGGCCCGTGACGTAGGCTTTGCACAACCCGGAATTTAGGGATAGCCCACTCACCCTCTCGGAGCTCCGTACTCTGTAAATATCACCGATTACCGTAGCTAGGTTACCCCCAAGCATACCGTCGTCCATGTACCAGGCATTTAGATGACACTGTAAGGAGTCGAGCAAGTTATTTACACAAACAGAACAAAGGCGACTTAAATGGTCTCCTTGTTGAAGGCTTGGGCTCCGAAGATTTAGTGACATGTGGCAAGACCAAGTGCGACCGTTGTGCGCAAGCCGCATGTACCTAGTGAAGAATTTGCAGGGCATAGTATTTCACCGCGTTTAGCTTAGATTAGTACCTTCTGAAGCTAGCTGTTAAAGGAATTCCTACAATCTCGCCTAACCTGAACGGTCGGGCCACTGCGGGAGTTTACACAGGTGCGGGAGGTTTAGATTTGAATACCCGTACCCCTAGTAGTTGCAAAACACAACTGATGAGGACTTATTGCCAATAATATTTCAGCTTTGTTGAGAGCGCACCTATTTTTAAAGCCAACACACACCTTGCCTTTAGAGTTGCCTTTACATTCCTGCCACAAAACGCCACGTGATGTTTTCATTAGCAGAGAAACTACTGGAATCATGGCTAGATGCGTGGCGTGCAAGCGCATACAGGCGCTGTGCATGTGTTTGTACCATCTTGAGACCTAGATCGCGTTTGTATTGCATTAGAGGCGTTTTTTTTATAATCCAGCTAAGTTAGTAATATATTTTGCTCGTTATGGCCGCAAGTAGGGAACGTCAAGTCAATTGCCCCACTGCTCGCGGAGGGCTTGCTTAAGCTCGTCCAAATGTTGGCATCGAGTGATTCTAAGACCAACTCTCAAAATTCACACGCAGAAGAAACATCTATGGAGTTGAAATCCAGGCTTCATGGCAGCCATTGAGACTTCAATTCCACAATTTAGACGAGTTTCAGGCAAGCCCATCACAAGCCTTGACGTTAGTAACTGCGGCCAACAGTCGGCCGCGTACGGATGCTTCGGGAGTGCGTGAAAAACGAGAGTGTATTATTTGATTATATATATATATATATATGACAACTAAGTAATGTACCGAATAAACTAAACGTTTGCTTGTCAGCATCTCCTGTTGTTATTCTATAGTGAGCTCTCAAAATAGTTGCCGTTACTATGGCCCACCCTTCATAACAATGAAGACAATTTTAACATTTTATGTAAAATATGCTTAATTACAGCGAAATACACAAAATGGAAAAAAACGATACACCAATATAAAATATGCGGGTGTGCAGCTTCGGAGAATTTTGCATCCGTTAAACCACCGTATCAGGTTGGCACACTTGGACCTAGAACAATACGTACGTGTATTCTGGTTCTAATTTCACACAGACATTATTCATCTGAATCAACGGCTAATCGATCAGTCCTTGTTATTTTGCAGTCATCTCAAGCATAGAAAGCATGCTTTACGGAGGTGTATGTTTGTGATGTTTCAGGCCGCTGCTGAGATCGCCACACGTTGTATTAAACGTGCGCCGTACTAAAATTGATTAGTATGAAGTACTGATGGCATTACCCCGTAAGACCTATAGGGTCGAAGTCCGTCTCCCGTCGAAAAAGACAAATAAACGTCCTATGCCCGGAAAGCATTATTACTTAAGCTAATAATATGAACCGTTATCATCGATGACCGTCCATGACCCTGGTGATAACATAGTTAGGGCAGGCTAGCTCTAATGGGGCAAGTACCGATTGCACTGGTGACCAGCGGCAGATAGATGCACGACTTTTGAGGCAACTTAGGGCGAGTCACCTAGCTCGTTCCAACAATGAAAGTGCTACCAGCCAATCGTGCACAAACGACAACGAATGACTGAGAATACCCGTTTCTCTCTCGGGGCAATGTGACAAATACGTATGAGTGTAGTTCGTGCTGCTCGTAGAGATTGCATCGCCATCGATTCGCACGAGAGCGCTTTGAGCACGTAAATATAGAATAACGGGAGCGCTTTGAGCACGTAAATAATAATAATAATAATAATAATAAACAATATATATAATGTAGAATAACGCGAAGCAGTTGACCCCCGCTCTCCACGCCCTCCAACCTCCCACCTCCAATCGCATTCGCTTGAGCTCGCCAAACGCCAAAAAGACAACGCGCTAAAGGCGACGTACATATAGAGTAAATCAGCAGCACTGTACGTAGGAAATCAGCAGCACGTCTGGTTACGGTAATATCTTCTGCGCGCGGAAAAGAGTGATCGAGTTAAACACATGACCAGTTTCGTTGTTTTCGCAATCCCGGCCTGCGAGCGTCCGAACCGTCCTGTCTTATCATGGTGTTACGTACGACACGCTTTGTCCTGACCGTGCCGCCGTCAGACCTCCGCCGCCGCCGCCGTTGCCGCCGCTGACGCTAGACTCAGCGGAAATAGTTCGACGCAGTCTCTTGTCCTACACCCAATATGACCAGGTGGCAGACAGCAAAGCAGACGACGACGACGGTGGCGTTGCGTTGCGCCTGGACGTCAGCCCCAATGCCGCACTCCGTAGAAGTACAACAACAACAACAGGGCGTCTAATTCATGGCGTCGTTATTTCTCGTGACCACCCACCCTGACCGGAGATTGCATGTTTGCCGGCTGAACGATTGCGCTCTTCGGTTTTTTCGCGCGCTTCCGTCTACAGTTGATTGCACGAGAAAATGATAAATACCCACACCAGCTAGCTGAATACTGTTGACACGCTGTATCCGGCCGCTGGTGCGTCGGCCGGGTTCCCAGGCTGCTGGTGCTTCGGCCGGGTTCCCAGGCTGCTGCTGCTTCGGCCGGGATCCCAGGCTGCTGCTGCAGCGTCTGTCTGTCCGTCCGTCCGTCTGCCCGTCATCGGTTCCCAACGCTTCGTTGGGAACCATTAATTGGATTACTTATATTGGCGGGATGGCCGATGCTGCTAAGCTCGTTATCATATCTTTTTGAGCTGCTGCCGCCACTGCAAGGAGAGAGAGGATGTAGGATAGGACGCTGGGCAGGGCCGAAGGGGCATCATTCGCTTCGGCGATACGCTGGCTTGGACGGATGTGAGTTTATTTTACAGGGAGATTGCATTGCCTTAGTAATGACCGTGGCCGGGGCTCTCTTTTTTTCATTCTGGCTCTACTTTTGCCAGCGCTTTGTACGCGCCGAGTTTGAAACGGGTCACACGTCGATATCCCCTCTAGGGAGAACTCTCGCAACGCTCTCTCGATGCACGAGCCGGGCGGCAATCCGCGCAATGATTTGCGAAAACACTTGCTTTTAACGTTGCCCTATGCTTCTGTTTTTAATCTAACGAGCTCCGTCTTTGACCCACTTCCTCGTATTCATATCTTTACATGGATGTTCCGGGCATGATTATACGGTTCATCCGGCACAATCTATTGGCACAAACGTTTTCTGAAACGGCTCTTTCAGAGTCCATATGAACTGATTGTATGCACCCTGAGAACACGTTAGCCTGCGTCGGAACTACCAGGACATCCACACGGCAGCTGTCTATGGCCGGAATTGTACATCTGTTGTCTTGTTCCAGGCGTGGGTGTATATCATACCTAGTATGTCAAATATCTTAATTATACTAATAATTTCTAACTGTTATTATTTAGTGTAGGGTTTTTCTTGTCACGTCACTTTACAGTAGCGGTTGATGACTTTCTCTTGTTGAAAACAAACGGATTAACCTAACGCTAAAGCTTCTTATTCTAAATCGTTATCCGGGTGGCCAGCGTATATTAACTGCTGAAACAATGATATGCCTTGAGGTGTATTCTCTATTAAGCTCGATTGCTTTTATTGTATGTGGTCCTTAATACATCTTTAGCGAGTTTGTCAGGATTTTTTTTCAATTAACCAATATTCTTCCCGAATAAGATTAGAGTTTTACATAGAGCAATATCTGTGTATTAAATGTTTTACGTAACTACATGTAACCTCTGCAGGAGGGAGGCATATCAAGTTTCACAGCAACAAATTGAATATGTGTTTTTCCAAGAGTGCGAGCATATTACTATAGAACCCATATATGTTACAAGCACAAAATTGTGTTATCAAGTCAGTACGATTAATTCTGACTAATGTGATATAGAGTAGTAAAAAAATCCACGCATGTGATAGGAATGTCTATGCAAATTGGCTTGGAAGTTTTTGAACACTTTGCATTATATATATATATATATATATATATATATATATATATACACCTGCTTCCAGAATTTCTCCAACAAACTTTGGGATCTAGTGCAACTCGGCGAGTAAATCATTTTTTCCAATAGAACAGGGGGCGGAAATGTCTTCTTTTGGAGTGAGAGCGAAATCACCAAAAGTAGTTGTATCAATCTTTTTATCCTGGCATCCCTTCACTAAATCGGCGATTGCGAAAGTCCCAGTCATCTATAGACAAACCAAGCATATCTGCGGGTTTGGAGGAACATTTTGTTGAATTGCATTCTACGTTCGCTCAAAACAGAAACAATAGTTGTATAGAAAATTCTCATGAAATTACATTCTTTGCAATTCTTATATTTTGGATTTCACGCTCAATTACACATTTCTTAGACAACATGTTTGCTCCTTGTTGTATTATTTTTTTTTTGTCGCCGAATTACTTAATCTCAAAATGTATTGGACGAATTCTGGAAGACCCTCTATATGTATATGTAAGTTTAGTTGTTTAAAAGATCACTATATATTTTATTTTCATATTTATATATACACACGTACATACATATATGTAAATACTAGCAATTTATTTAGGGATGGCCTTTAAAGATGGCCCATAGCACTGTTCTATGGAGATCTGGGCCACCAGAGAGTGAAGTTTAGGGGGAGGTGCGTTTAGTGGGTATGGGTCTCAGCGGGCGCAACATCCATCCGCTGGGGTCGAGTCCCACACAGCTCGAGATGGAAAGCAATATTTCCTACTCGTAGGTAGTGCGTAACTGCATTTAGCCCTCCTCCGCAAAAAATAAAAATATTTAGGGATTATGCCGACAGTGTGGCAAGTTTATCTATACGCATTATATGTATGTATATATATATATATATATATATATATATATATATATATATATATATATATATATATATATATACAGGTAGTTCAACAGGTTCTTAAATGAGCTTTTCAGAATTCGAGCCCTTGCGATTTCGTTTGATCGCTTTTCCGGTGCAACGTACCGGCGTGATTTTGAAAAATGGAGAAAGAAGAGTTTCGAGTGGTTATCAAGCATTTTTATTTCAAAGGTTGGCATGCGATCCAAGTGAAAACTGAGTTAGACGAGGTGTACGGTGACTCTGCGCCATGTTTTGCCACTGTTTCCAACTGGATTAATGAGTTAAAAAGAGGTCGCAGGATCACCGAGGATGAACTACGTTTAGAACGCCCAAAAACGGCAACTGTTGACGAAACGTAGAAAAAGTGCGGAAATCGTTGCCGCAGATAAGCGAGTAACATTAGGGAGATCGCGGAGGCCTTGGGGATCAGTTTGGGTAGTGTGCATTTCATCCTGCATGAGAACTTGAAGATGAAAAAGCTCAGAGCAAAATGGGTGCCGCATTTGCTCAGCCAAGGCCAAGAAGACGCGCGTGTTTCCGCTTCACAGCGAAATTTGGTCAAGATGTCGAAAAATCCGTCGGCTTTTTGGCGCAGATTCGTGACCGTCGATGAAAGCTGGGTCCATCACTACACTCCCGAGACCCAAGAAGCATCTCGCCAATAGTGTGCACCTGGTGAAGGACCTCCGAAGAGGGTGCGGACAACAGCATCGGCCGGAAAGATGATGGCTAAGGTTTTTTGGGACCAACGTGGAATAATTCTGGTCGACTACCTTGCGAGCGGTAAAACGATCACGGGAGAATATTATGCAAGACTGTTAGACTGCTTGAAGCAAGAACTCATCGTGAAACGGCCCGCTTTGCAGAAGAAGGTTGTCCTGTTTCACCAGGACAATGCTCCTGCACACAAGTCGCGGCAAGCATCGGCACAACTGGCTCAACTGAGGTTCGAACTTATTGAACAACCTTCCTATTCTCCAGAACTGGCCCCCTCTGGTTATTTCCTCTTCGGGCATTTGAAGAATGGTCTCGGTGGAAAGCGTTTTTCCAGCAATGAAGAGGTTAAGGCTGCTGTCAATGCCTATTTTCAGTCCAAAGACGCGCAATTCTACTCAAACGGTATAAATGCTCTGAAATCTTGGTGGGAAAAGTGTATTGAGCTTCTCGGGGAGTATATCGAATAAGAAAAAATTAAAAACAAGATTTGGAAAATTTTTGGTTTTTATTTTAAGAACTTGTTGAACTACCTGTATATATATATATATATATATATATGTATATATATATATATATATATATATATATATATAATACGTATAGATAAACTTGCCACAACTTGCAACGCAACCCCTACGCAGCAGTCTCAGGTGGACGGTATGGCCACAAACTCAGCACCAACACGCCAGACAATGTCTAATATCCACTGAATCCTGTGATCAATTGGAGTCGTAGCAGCAGTGTTCGCTTGTGCCGCGAATGGCTACGGAAAGAATCAGGTGCCAGCCGGCTTTAATGCTATACCCGAAGTAGTCTTAGTATTAGCAGTAGTAGTTGTATTAGTAGCGTCGAGCCCGGTGGCGTGGTGGCTTAAGTCTGCGCCTCGCAACCGGAGGAGACACATAGCAGATGCGCGGGTTCAAGCCCCGCCGTTGCACATTTGTAGTTATGGGGGTCTGTCTATGAAGCAATGTGCAAAAAATAGTTCCGTGGACGTTAAATCTTGGCTGAGGGTCAGCCCGAAAACTTCACGTTACTTTAGTACTACTACTACTATCTAAAGTAGTAGTAGTAGTAGTATTAGCAGTAACTAGTCGTAGCTATTAGATCGTTATAACAACCTGTCCTCCTCAGTAACTATATTGTCGTGTCAATTGTTCAAGGGAAAAGTAACACTAACAGAAAGAAAACGACGGCGACGACGACGACAACGAAAGGCAGCTCTATCAGCAGTAGTGGCAGACGATCAACTACAAGAATGGGGTGCCGATGGAGGAGCCAAACGTTTGCGCAATGAGCCGGCAATGGCCCAGCAAGCGACCAGCTGAGTGATGTCGACGACGAACAAACGTTGACTTTTCCCTTTCCTTCCGTTCGGCCTTGTTCTGTTCGATGTGGCCAAACGACGAAGAACCACTAATACGCGAAACGCGGCCTTTCCTTCTTGCCTTCTGTATCACTCTCCACCATCCGTATCCCCGTTTCTCGTTCATGGCACGCTCTCTTCCCTCTCTCCTTCTTTCTCTACCTCTCCAGCCCCCTTCTCTCTTCCTCCATCTCGCCGCTCTACCGCCCTTGCTAGCGGGCGCCAGCCAGGCGAGGTTGCTCTTTTCCTGCGTTTCTTCCAGCTGTTGCTAGCCTGAGCGCTTTGCGAGGCAACCGCGACGGTGAAGCAGGCATCACCGGGAAATCGGGACAACGAACCCGCCCCGGACCGCCCCGGGGCCGTCCAGGACCGCTGACAGTGTGTCTCATGGCCAAAAGAAGGGCGGCGAGGCGAGGGGCGGGGGATCTGCGACACCAGCCACAAACATAGACAGACAGATAGATAGGCCTCGACCGCGGGCGCCGTCAAGACGATCAGTCGCTGTTGCTACAGCAGCTGTTGCCGAAGCTGTTGTTTCTGCTTCTACCGGTGCTGCTAAGAGACCGGTGCCGCGTCGCCAGCTCGGACCGTGTTGAAACATGTTGGCGATCAACGGCAACGGAATAGCAACCGCAGCTGCTGCAGCTGTTGTTGTTGTTTGTAGATATTGTTGTTGTTGCTGCTGTTGTTGTTGTAGATGTTGTTGCTGTTGTTATTGTTGTCACCGTGGCCGACGGGCCCGCTTCGACTTCACTGTTGGAACTGAACCGAGCCCGCCCCGCCCCCGGCTTAGAGAGAGGAAACAAAGAGCGAACTCTTGTCCTCGTACAATTGAACGAAGTGCGCCACTACTGCCGCCTCCAAACAGTTGAAGTGATCCTCGCAAGACGATATAGAGAGAGAGAGAGATAGACCGATGAGGCACACACACAGAGAAACAAGGACATTTGTCTTTAAACGAAATACCAGTGAGGTATAACGACCTCGGACGATCAAGTCGCCACGTGCCGAGCAACGTCGAGCTGTTGCCGGGACAGCATAACATATATATATATATATATATATATATATATATATATATGCAGGGTCTATCATAACAGTATGTGCTTTTTAAGGTTTGATAAAACTCGTCAAGAAAACAATTTTTCCCAATGGGAGAAGCGGCGGGAAACGTCTTTTTTAGGAGTGAAAATGAAACTTATAAAGAGAGCTATTCTGTTTTTTTTTCCTCCTACATAGTTAGTTCCGATAATGTCCATCCATAAACAAGCGCACAAGCGCTTGTTCTGTTTTTGGATGAGGCTTTGTTTAGCCAAGCTAGAGTATTTAATGCACACAACAGTCATTGGTTGGCCTACGAGAGCCCGCTTGCACATCATCGGAACTAACTATGTAGGCGAAAAAACGGATTTGCTATTTTTAAAAATTCATCCTCACTCCTAAAAAAGACGTTTGCTCCCGCTTCTTCTATTGGGTCCACTGGCCGATTAAGGGCTGCATTCATACCGATTACAGCGAATTCGAACTCTACGGTCCAGTGACTACCAGCTATGTACTGAATACTGTCAACCGTTTTTGGAAAAGGTGAACACAAGGATTAGGTTCCCTGCGCTTGTGCGCTTATTCGGCTTTTGGGTGAGGCTTTGTTTAGCCAAGCTAGTGTGTTTAATGCACACGACACTCATTGGTGGGTCTACGAGAGCCCGCATAAGGCCCGCGAGCATAGACGTCAGGATCGCTTCTCGGTAAATACGGTCTGGGCGAGATAGCTTATAGGCCCCCACATCCTTTCTGCTAGATAAGATGCAGCTGCCTATCGCATATTCTTGAGCAGTTGTGGCAGGCGGCCCGGAAAGCGTTTGTATAAGAATGTGGTTCCAGCATGACGGTGCGCCGCCACACCACTATGGTCGGGAATACCTAAACAAGACATTCGCGAATCGGTGGATCGGCCGACGCGGGTCGATTGCTTGCCCACCTCGATCGCCCAATTTAACAAGTCTCGACTTTTTAATGGGCTACCTGAAGAAAGTCGTCTACGAAACCCCCGTTGGGTCGCGTGAAGCTCTAGTCGCCCGTATATTCAACGCTGCTCACGCCGTTCCGGCAATGCCTAACATATTTACACGCGTGCAAGAAAGGATGTGCAGTCTCTACAGCACGTGTTTAATGGTTGACACACAAAACTTCGAGTACTTTTTATTTAAAAAAAATGCTTGTGTGTTTCTGAACGAGCGCAAGTGGTTCATTTACTAAGGCAGGTCAAAATGTATGCAAGAGTGCATGCCTTCACTTTCGATATGGCCGTTAAAGATTAGTTACTCGGCAACTACTTAACGCAGCACCATCAGTTTGGTGCGAAAATGATAGGCATTATTTGTTATTGCCTGGGGATCTTTGTCTTTTGAGCGCATTGGCAAAACTTTAGGGTTCTAAACGTGGAAGCTTAACGTAAAACATAACTGCATATCGATTTTTTTAGGATTTCGTTAATCCGGCTATTCGCATTTCGTTAGCTTCCGTTGAGTGTCATTAGCATCATGGAATTTTCCCTCGAACCTACATGTATGATTGGTTCTTTTATGTGCTGGTTTTACCGCGAGCGCATATTTTGCACAACTTTGTAGAAGAAAATAGTTAGAATAGCAACTTCTGCACGAGACGTTTCCGCCCCCTCCTTCCAATGGTAAAGTATTTTTGTGGCGAGTTCTACCAAATTCTAAAATAAGTACATACGGTTATGATAGACCCTGTACATATATATATATATATATATATATATATATATATATATATATATATATATATACAGGGTCATTCATATTGTTGTGCACGCATTTCGAGGTTTGATAGAACTCAGCAAGAAATTAAGTTTTTCCTATGGAGGGAAGACGTGGAAACGTCTTGTTTAGGAGAGAGAGTGAAGTTTATAAAAGTAGTTTTTCTGCCTTTTTTTCTTACATAGTTGTGCGAAATCATAGCTTGCGTAGCAAAAAGCTAATACCCAGATTAAGGAAAGTCATGAAAAGTCGATATTTTACGTTAACGCCTTTTCATGAAAAATCGTAAAATTTTTCCATTGCGACCAAAAATGTGCGTCCGAAAGACCACTCTCACGCAATAGCAAATTTAATGCCCATCATTTTCGTATCAAGGTGATGGTGCTGCGTTACGTAGTTGTCAAGTCACTAAGCTTTTTCGATAGCCATATCGAAAGCGAAGGCAAGCATATTTCCATAGGGCGTATGAGAAAGTTAGGTACATATTTTGAGGTTTGGTAGAACTCAACAAGAGAATAAATTCTTTTAGTGGAAGGAGGGGGCGGAAACGTCTTGGCAAATTTTTACGGTTCTGAACGTGATAACTTGCACGTAAAACATAACAACTATGACTGTCGAAAAAGCTTAGTGACTTGACAACTACTTAACGCAGCACCATAACCTTGATACGAAAATGATGGGCATTAAATTTGCTATTGCGTGAGAGTGGTCTTTCGGACGTACATTTTTGGTCGCATTGGAAAAATTTTACGATTTTTCATGAAAAGGCGTTAAAGTAAAATATCGACTTTTCATGACTTTCCTTAATTTGTGTATTAGCTTTTTGCTACGCAAGCTAGTGAAGTGTCTTCCGTTGTGCAGACCGAACACGCCGGTGTGATCGGTTTCTTCATGCGTTGACTGGTTCTCCCGCAAACAGAGATTTCGCACAACGATGTAGGAAAAAAGGCAGAAAAACTACTTTTATAAACTTCACTCTCTCTCCTAAACAAGACGTTTCCACGTCTTCCCTCCATAGGGAAAACTTATTTTCTTGCCGAGTTCTATCAAACCTCGAAATGCGTGCACAACAATATGAATGACCCTGTATATATAAATTTGTAAAATGTTTGGCAAGTTTAAACATTTCCGATGCCCGTGACACTCACTGCTGTGATAGCTTACACCACACAACCTGTCACCATATATGCAAATGCATGAGTCACTTCGCCCGTGGAGAGAGTGTATGGTGAAATCCAAGAATTGACAAACGGCCACTAAGTGTCTATTTATTATGATTATATATATATATACTAGTTGTTTATATATATATATATATATATATATATATATATAGACGCCTTTTCCGGCAAAATCTATCAGAAAACATACAGCGAAGTAACGTTACGACAATGCTCACCACCTTGTCAAGCTGGTCGACCCCAGACATGGACATAGAGCGAATGAAGTCATCAGTTCACTGGAGAACAATTGCTTAAACCCGGTTTTGAGTTAAATAATATACTTATATACGTATATATATATATATATATATATATATATACTTATATACGTATATATATATATATATATATATATATATATACTTATATACGTATATATATATATATATATATATATATATATATACAGGTAGTTCCACAAGTTTTTAAAATGAAAACCAAGAATTTTCCAAATCTTGTTTTTAATTTTTTCTTATTTGATATACTCCTCGAGAAGCTCAATACACTTTTCACACCGAGATTTCAGAGCATTTATACCTCTTGAGTAAAATTCTGCGTCTTTAGACTGAAAATAGGCATTGACAGCAGTTGTAACCTCTTCATTGCTCGAAAAACGCTTTCCACCGAGACGATTCTTCAACTGTCTGAAGAGGAAATAATCAGAGGGGGCCAGGTCTGGAGAATAGGAAGGTTGTTCAATAGGTTCGAACCTCAGTTGGGCCAGTTTTGCCGTTGCTCGCCGCGACTTGTGTGCAGGAGCATTGTCCTGGTGAAACAGGACAACCTTATTCTGCAAAGCGGGCCGTTTCACGATGAGTTTTGCTTCAGGCAGTCCAACAGTCTTGCATAATATTCTCCCGTGATCGTTTTACCGCTCTCAAGGTAGTCGACCAGAATTATTCCACGTTGGTCCCAAAAAACCGTAGCCATCATCTTTCCGGCCGATGCCGTTGTCCGCACCCTCTTCGTAGGTCCTTCACCAGGTGCACACGATTGGCGAGATGCTTCTTGGGTCTCGGAAGTGTAGTGATGGACCCAGCTTTCATCGACGGTCACGAATTTGCGCCAAAAATCCGTCGGATTTTTCGACATCTTGGCCAAATTTCGCTGTAAAGCGGAAACACGCGCGTCTGTTTGGCCTTGGTTGAGCAAATGCGGCACTCATTTTGCTCTGAGTTTTTCATCTTCAAGTTCTCGTGCAGGATGAAATGCACACTACCCAAACTGATCCCCAAGGCCTCCGATATCTCCTTAATGTTCACTCGCTTATCTGCGGCAACGATTTTCCGCACTTTTTCCACGTTTTCCTCATCAGTTGCCGTTTTTGGGCGTCCTGAACGTAGTTCATTCTCGGTGCTCCTGCGACCTCTTTTTAACTCGTCAATCCAGTTGGAAACAGTGGCAAAATATGGCGCAGAGTCACCGTACACCTCGTCTAACTCAGTTTTCACTTGGGTCGCATTCCAACTTTTGAAATAAAAACGCTTGATAACCACCCGAAACTATTTTTTCTCAATTTTTCAAAATCACGCCGATACGTTGCACGGGAAAAGCGATCAAACGAAATCGCAACGGCCAATCACCATAATATTTTGACTGCTAGCATTCGAAAAGTTGCCGTTTCCAATAGCATTAAGCAGAAAGCGCGAAAAAATTCGAATTCTGAAAAGCTCTTTTTAAGAACTTGTAGAACTACCTGTATATATATATATATATATATATATATATATATATATATATATATATATATATATGTATGTATATATATTTGTTTATTTCTTTTTTTTACATTGAGAAACGCCGACAATACAAAATGCAAAACGATGCCGTGACCAGGATTCGAACCTGGGTTATTGCGGCCACAACGCAAGGTACTAACCACTATACGATCACGGCAGACTGAACACGTCGATAACGTGGCATTAGGGCAGTTAAATGCCACTTTGTAAACAATTTTGCTTTAAACATTATCATTTTTCCTCTAAAATATACTAGTCTTCTGCATTGCGACTGAGCGCTACTTGAGGCTTGCTAATGAACGCAAAACATTCAAGGGCCCCGACTGATAGTGAGCGTTCCTTGTATCTCAAGCTAAGACCTTTCTAGCAAAACTAGAGTACCATCTTGGCTAACCTATATGTATGGATATATATAAATGCGTGTAGATATGTCTCTATATGTGAATATATGTACAAATGTGACCATACGTCAAACACCTTCATGACAATACGAGTCGGTGTTCTCTGCCGCAGCACTGCGCCGGCGGGTTGGGCGCTGGTGCTAACGGGATTAGTATCAATCGCACATATGCTGTCGCCGCCACAGTCGGATCCATGATTACCTGGTGATCACTGATCTCGCAGATGAATAGACGAAGAGGTCACGAAAGTAATTCATTTGACAAAATCGAAATATTAGCGTATGTGCATGCATTCACTCTGATG
Organism: Dermanyssus gallinae; assembly: GCA_003439945.1. Classification (NCBI taxonomy): domain Eukaryota; kingdom Metazoa; phylum Arthropoda; class Arachnida; order Mesostigmata; family Dermanyssidae; genus Dermanyssus; species Dermanyssus gallinae. The sequence goes on from QVRM01000814.1 coordinate 15,616, forward strand.
TGTATGTCACAAAACTTGTGTTACTTCTCAATCATAGCCCGTAGCACTAGGGACTTGGTACCAAAATTAGAGTAATAGATGTGCATTCGTTTGACCGTTTTGTGGTCTGGTGGAAAATGTCTAAAAGTTGTCAATATGAGCATAGTGTAAAAAAAGGAGTAATTTAGTGTGAAAGCCAAATCATAAGAATTTCTAAAGGAATGTTTCTATTTCAATTTGAGGTTGAATGTTAATATGTACGTGAACTGTACACACTCTGACCGGAGGACTTAGTCTATTGAACTTAGACTAGCCGAGTACGTAAGGAATGAAAACACGATCGCCTGCTGTCACCTGTAGAGTGGCTTGCTGACTCTCTGTGTCAGCTGTATTTATTGCCTCTTAGATTGTTCTCGAATGTGGTAGAATCGATTCGGTCCGAGTAGACGTTTCTATCGAATCGTCTGTACGCTTCTCGTACCTTCTCGTGCTTACTCTTTCCACTGCACGTCCGCCAGCACGTGGCGCCGAGCCGACAGCCGTGTGTCTACCTAAACATGCCTAGACACAACAGTGTAGCGTCGAGCCGACAGCTGTGTCTACCTGAATATGCCTAGACACAACAGTCCCCCACGCTAACTATGAAATATGAAATAAATGTATGTATGCTTAGAGCTACGTACGACGACGGCTTTGTCCGGCCATCTCTCGATAATTGATCCTTGTTTTTAGTCGCAGAACTATAAGCTCTTGTAGGGGTATTGACGTAATCGGCTCCACTGGCGTAGCTGGCTTCGTAGAAAATTCCTGCTCCACATTTTAAAATTATGTCGGTGCTGGAGAAGACTTCGGCGTAGCGATAAAGGATGGTCTCGCTACGGCAACGCCTGAATGCTTTGGCAGTTCGCCGCCGTGGTCGACCGTACCATCGAAGTGCATGTGCAGTGTATGGCACGTTTCCTTTTCCACGTTCGTCGTTTGAACTTGATCGAAATGTCTCTTTACCGTGCCGAGCTCGGTTGACTGCACTAGCATGTGTTTTTTCCGAGTATCTTCACGACACGAGATAGACACCACTTGTTTCTTTGTCGGTAGTCTCGAACTGCCACAGACTCCCCCACGCTGAATCGAGAAACCGTCTCTGCCGGCTTCGCTAGTACCTGTCGCTTCTCTTTCAGCTGGGATATGCGAATTTGTCGGCCGAGGAATATGGATGCACGGCTACTTCCTGTAGCTTTCGAATGCTGATTCTCGAAACGCTGAAGTGGATTGAACTCTCCGGGTTTCTTTTCCGGTGATCCAACTTTCGTAAGGTATTTCATCTCTATTGCCTGTAGCTCCTTCGTACCGTTCTCGGCGAGCGCGTAAGGTATTTTCCTGGGCTTGTACACTGGCTTCGGCTGATCCTTGAACTGGACTGTAAGTGCGTGTACTGCCGGTAGTGTACCAATGCCTGGCGGAGTGAGCCTGGGGTATGCGGAAAGTAAATCACTAGCTTCGCTTTCAACTCGATGAACTTCGAGGTGCCCCCATCTCAGCGCCTTCATCCAATCGCGACCGAATAACATTGGAAATTGGGGATCGTTGACCAGGTATAGCCGCAATAATTTTGTAATATTGCGGTACTTCACGTGAACTTCCACGAAAGAGTGTGGTCTCACTTCACTGCCATTCGCCACTTTTAACGTAATGTCTGGCTCATGGTGTATGAATTTTGGCAAAACAGCCGCGAAACGTGAAAGAGGCATCACAGTGGCTCCACAGCCGCTGTCCACTTCCATTGTAGCATTGGTACCCTCGATCTCGACTGTTACGAGTAACGGGTCGATATCGGGTCTCACTGTTCGAATTATATGTACTGGCTTTACAAAGTTCATACCTGAAGTCTTCTTTAAGGTTGGTTCAACTTGTACGGCGAAGGCTCCATTCTTCTTATTTTTGAAAATGTTGGTTGAACTACCACCGGGCTGTCTTTGCTGACAGACGATCTTAAGATGTCCGGTTTTCCCACATGAATTGCACGTAGACTTAATATGCGGACACTTGTCAGCCTTGTGGTCAGGCTTCCCACAACGATAGCAGTGGCCTGGCATCAGGCCCTGTCTAAAGCGAGCCGGAGCTGTACTGTCCTTACTGCCTGAACCCGTCGGTTGCTTCTTCCAAGGCAGCTTGGCTTCCCGCTGCTGTGTGCCAGCAACTATCTTGTTGATCGTTAACCGTTCTTTACGCACGAACACTGACTCTGCTTCTTTGACTGCGTCGTCCAGTGTTTTGAAAGTATTTGCCTTATGCAAAACTTGATCCTTTACATGGTCGTCCCTGACACCACTGATGAATTGTACTAGCAGTACTGTCGTCAGGAATTCCATTTGCCATTCGCATTCTTCCGCGTTTCTTCGTAACTTACGCGCGAAATCTTGAATGTGTTCACCTTCCTCTTGTTTTAGGGCTTGGCATTCAACTCTTTTTACCCATTTTGACGTACCTCTCGTGTAGATAAAGTCCAAGGCCGCCAGAAGTTCTTCGTATGTCTTCTTTGATGGCTCCTCTGGGAATATCTGGTCCCGCAGCTTCTGGTACACTGTAGACGAGAGGTGGTTCAGCAGACCTAGAGCACGCTTGCTCTCGGGGTACTCGTTCAGCTGTATAAATTCACGGAAGCGACACCGATATGTGGACCACGGCATCTCTTCTTCCATGAATCTCTCGAACTGTGGCAATGCTCGGGCGTTTTCCATGATGCTTCCGTCTCCTTCCATCGTGGAGTACTTCTGAGCGCTGTAGTTGCCGACTGAAGCAATAGAAGTAGCGAAGTTACCGAATGAAGTAGTAGTAGAAGTTGTAGCGATGTAGTTGCCGAAAGAAGTAGAAGTTGTAGTAGTAGCAGGCACGTCCTTCAGACGTAGCAGGTGAAGTCGTTGCCGTTTGAACTATGGCACCCTGCCGATCTCGAAAGTAGAAGTAAGGCTTGAAGGAAAGTCGGTCAGTTCGTAACCACTTCGTCGCCACTAATATGTAGTTGAACTGTGACGTACGTATGTAGTAGTTACGAACATCCCATCTTCGTCGCCACTAATATGTACGTGAACTGTACACACTCTGACCGGAGGACTTAGTCTATTGAACTTAGACTAGCCGAGTACGTAAGGAATGAAAACACGATCGCCTGCTGTCACCTGTAGAGTGGCTTGCTGACTCTCTGTGTCAGCTGTATTTATTGCCTCTTAGATTGTTCTCGAATGTGGTAGAATCGATTCGGTCCGAGTAGACGTTTCTATCGAATCGTCTGTACGCTTCTCGTACCTTCTCGTGCTTACTCTTTCCACTGCACGTCCGCCAGCACGTGGCGCCGAGCCGACAGCCGTGTGTCTACCTAAACATGCCTAGACACAACAGTGTAGCGTCGAGCCGACAGCTGTGTCTACCTGAATATGCCTAGACACAACAAATGTAATTCAACTAAAATGTTGTTCTCTTCCAAACATGCAGGCATAATTGGTTTCTTGTTGATTGGACTCTTGCAATCGTATATTTGGTGACGATATGTCAAGCTGTATACAACATGTTTGCAACGTTCACTCTCACTGCGAAAGATTGCCAGGACTGTTGCTACGTGTTCCACAAGATATCAGTATTTGATTCTAGCACGACGGAGCGCCACCACACAGCGCAGCTGAGGTGAGGGCTTACCTAAACGCGACCTTCCCAAATCGGTGGGTTAGTTAGGGCGAGCCCATCGCTTGGCCGGCGCGATCTCCCGATCTTCAAGATTCAACTTCTCCGTTTGGGGCGGCCTGAAGAGTCTTGTTTACGCGACCCCTGTTGAGTCGCGTAAGAAGCTGATCGACAGAATATACGCCGTTGCTGAAGCCGTTTGGGAAACGGCTGGAATATTTAAACGAAACAATCAAACAAGCAAAACCTCTGCAACCGCTACTAAACGCGTATAATGACAGGATAAGGCCCTTTAGAACAATTGTTGTAATTAAATAATAGTGTGATGAGCTGCTAGAAGTCACATGAGTAATTCATTTGATAAAGCGTGTCGAAATGCTGCAAGTCTACACATACGCAGTTTCACATATGGTATTGTTTTTTTTATGCACATAAGGACGACTGGAATTTTCTCTCTGTCGCAGATTTAGTGAAGATTTGTCAGAATAAAAGCTCAATGCAATAATTTTTAGACTCTTCACACTCACTTCGAACGAAAATATTTTCCTCGTTTCATTGAAAACAAAAAGATTTCTTTACCAAGTTCCAAAGTTTGGTATATATATACGAGGTGTGTCCAAAAAGTATCGCGCCTTTTGAATTTTCGCGGGTTACGTATATTCGAATTTCGATTTTTTGTGGCGTTATGTTGGTACTCATGTCTCTCACTTATGCCGACAAGCTCGGCCATTTTGAATGTTCACTTAATTGTTGACAGCTGCTTTGCTTGCACGTGTTTTGGATCGTCTTCGATTTTTACCTATTCAAAAAAATGGATCAAAGAACCTGTATCAAATTTTGTGTGAAAAACGAAATTAAGTGCGCGGATGCATTCCGAATGTTGACTGTGGCATACGGAGAAGCTACCTTGGACCGAAGCAACGTTTATCGGTGGTACAAAATGTTCTCAGAAGGCCGAGAAGATGTGAACGACGAAGAGCGTGCCGGACGCCCGAGCACTTCAACAACAGACGAAAAAACTAATGAAGTGGAGAAAATGGTATTGGCCAATCGTCGAATCACCGTTAGAGAAGTTGCTGAGGACCTAAACATATCGATTGGCTCGTGCCATTCGATTTTTATCAATGATTTGGGCATGAGACGGGTCGCCGCGAAATTCGTACCAAAATTGCTCAATTGCGACCAAAAACAGCATCGCATGAACATTGCTAATGAGATGTTGGACTCTGTCCGCGACGACCCAAATTTGCTCCAGAGGGTCATAACTGGTGACGAATCGTGGGTTTATGGTTATGACGTAGAAACCAAAGCTCAATCATCTCAATGGAAGCTGCCGCATGAACCAAGACCGAAAAAAGCGCGCCAAGTTCGGTCGAATGTGAAAGTTTTGCTGACAGTTTTCTTCGATTGCAGGGGCGTGGTGCATCATGAGTTCTTGCCACAGGGTAGAACGGTCAATAAGGAATATTACCTGCAAGTTATGCGCAATTTGCGCGAAGCAATCCGCCAGAAACGCCCGGATTTGTGGAAGAACAAAAATTGGCTTTTGCACCACGATAACGCCCCTGCTCACACATCGTTGCTTGTGCGCGAGTTTTTGGCCAAAAACAACACACTAATGATGCCGCAGCCACCGTATTCCCCAGATCTGGCCCCCTGTGACTTTTTCTTGTTCCCTAAACTGAAGAGGCCCATGAAAGGACGACGTTACGCTACGCTTGACGAGATAAAGACGGCATCGAAGGAGGAGCTGAACAAGATAAAAAAATGGTTTTTTGAAGTGCTTCGAAGATTGGAAAAACCGTTGGCACAAGTGTATAATATCTCATGGGGATTACTTTGAAGGGGACAAAATAGATATTCACGAATAAATGAATAATTTTTGAAAAAACACAAAAGTCGCGATACGTTTTGAACACACTATGTATATATATATATATAACTACAAAGTGAAATAAAACCATATATATATACTATATATAGGTCGTGTGGCACAACGACTTGACATTGACTTCGTACTGCATATACATTTGCTCCCTCGCTGTGACCCGTCTTGTAAGCTGACTGCCTTGAGGTCGGTATGTGTGCACTAATTGACGCGGCGGACTGAAAGGACAGTGAAACGCAGCTGGAGAGTAGGGAACAGAGAGAGTAGAGGAGGTGAGCAAGAAAAAGAGAATGAAAGAAAACGGACACCACATTTGAAGGATGGACGGGCAACATCGACGTCGTTCTTCTGGTCGTTTCGGGTAGTTAGAGCGGCCTCCGGCTTGGTTATTGCCGTCAGGCCACCATAAAGCAGCGGCGGTAGCCGGTGACAACAACTACAATAGCAGCGACATCATCTGAACACCCACAGCAGCAACCCCATCGCAATAACGCAAATAATAAGAACACCAACAGAAGCAACAACACTAACAGTAGCAACAACAACAACAACAACAACAACAACAACAACAACAACAACAACAACAACAACAACAACAACAACAACAACAACAACAACAACAACAACAACAACAACAACAACAACAACAACAACAACAACAACAACAACAACAACAACAACAACAACAACAACAACAACAACAACAACAACAACAGGGACTGCTTGCAACTAGAGCGTAACAGTGTAGACAATTGTTGCTGCTGCAGGGAGATCGTTTTCGAGTTTCAGCGGAGATCTTTACGGTGTATGGGTGTAATAGCAGGTCGAGCACTAGCGTATAGGATATGTGGAAAACACAAGGTCACCCCCGTCGAGTAAACAGTGCCGTCCGATACGGATGGTGCGCCACGTTGCAGCGGACCCACCAGGTGAAGAGAGCAGCCGTAAGTCGGCATTTAGCGACACGCAGGTTTGTGCTTGATGGTTCGATGGTGCTCTTACTACTACTGTTGTTGTTGCTGTCGTTGTTTGGACGGATCTCGTTCATTTAGGCTGGCCATCACTTCTGGAAGTTGGTGTCAGCGTGGCTCGGCTACACTCGGCAGTAGATGGCGAAGAGAGAGGTGGGGGCTTACTAATGTCCGCTGCAGAGCTGTTTACAATCTTTATTGCCTTCGCTCTCATCATTGTTGTTGTTGTTGTGTTGTCGAAAAAAAGGAAGGCTTAGTTTAGCGATGGAGACCCAAGAAGCGCAAGGAAAAGCCGAGTGAAATCGATAATGAAACAGAGAGCGGATGGGAAATTTGAGAGCTGTTAAAAAGAAATCGACAGTAAATATGTAGTGTAAGAGAAATAGAGAAAAGGGGAGAGAGATAGAGGAGAGAGGAAAGTGGAAAGAAATTGATGACCATAGTGGTCCGACACAACCGTATCGTTCCGATCGGAGCATCCCTTAGCTTTGGGGTTTACTCACTATAAGTTGGTGGCTTCGGGGTTTGCTCATTATAGTAAGTCGACGCTGCTGGTAGTACTTAGAATATTTGTTTTGGTGTTGAATATACGTATCATAAACCAATTCCTATATAAAATATTTTTGTTTTACTTTGCTGCAAATGAAGGTTGTACGTTGCGCTTTGTGCGGATTGCTTCTATCTAATGTTAGCCTTCGGCCGATGTTCTGTCTCGTTTTTTGCTTTTCCTTTTTTCTTGTTCGTATTTTCAGCTTGTTTTCGCTTCTTCTGCGTTCACTCTCAGGCGTGGCGAAGACTACGTTTGTCACCGGGCAATCCTTTCGCACGGGTTCTGCCGCTGAGCAAAGGAAGATTGGGTGGGTTACGTCATCATTCTCCTCGCCTGTCTCGTACATGACACACCTGCAATCTGGAGCTTTACCTAATCTATGCAGGCATTTTAAAAGCCTTTTTATGCCTCCTCAGTAGCTGCACCAGACATTACGTGATCTTTCCATGCTCGGACATTTCCATGCTCAGTGTTGAACCATTTCAGAAGGTCAGGGATGACCGGGTACGTTCAAGCTTCGGGTGCGCCGCAGTGTTAGACCTCTCTAATCGTCGGTTTCCGGGTTTTGGTTTTCTTTCAGTTCACGACTCGATTATCCTAGGCTACGGCGTCAGCCTTGCTGTTACACTAATAACCGTCTCAACTGTTATGCATGCTCTTTTTTCCTTTTCTCGTCGGCTGCATAGCTCTTTGTCCCCATATAAAGGCAGTCTGGCGACCGTGGACTTCACTACAAAAAAAAACACCGACCTAACAAAATCTTTTCTTGCTGTCCGTTGTTCCGCGTGTTCTTGGCATTATCTCTGTCTTCACGGCAACCTCCTCAATGTACACATTACGAGAGAGCCGTGTCTATTGGTAAATCAGGTATTGGGCGGACTCGCTGATCTTTTTGCTCATCCCACTGCAAACTAAGCGCATGTTTTCGTTGCTTTTCTGGCTCACAAGAAGCACCGCATTGCTTTTATCGAGCGCGGTTGTTGCCGGTTGCTCTTGACAGCTTCCGCTAGGATTCCGTCCGGACCTGGTGCTTTTTGGCTGAGTAACTAGTCTCTTGATAATGATACTGTTACCACTACAGCCATACTAATATACATCACATAAAAAGCACCTAAAATATATTTACGTAATTCATATTTATTATCACATAAAAGCGTGTGTGGTGGTACAATTATCATGTTCATATACGTACTGTTTTTAGTATACGCGCTTCTGAAAGAAAAACGTAATGAATTGCTAATTACATTTTTACCACAGAAAGTTATAAGCAGGAAAGTGGTAATAACGATGCTACAACAGAAACACTTTATAGCAGTAATGCTAGCAGCGGTTCTCTTAGCAACGTCAATTATGACGGCGGCGTTGAATAATCGTCACGATCAAGCAGGATAAAGAGTAGCCTAAACTCATAGCCCCAAAGTTGAAGATCGTGGAGAGCGTCGTGTTGAGTTTTGCGTTTCGTTGCCAGGCAGTACGATGATAAACGTCTTACGAAGTCTGCGCTTGTGTAACTGTTTGCGGAGTCCGAACAAGGATTAGTTGAAACCTCCCCTACATACTATAAGCAATGCAGCGTAATAGGCGCAAGCGGAAGAGGCTTCGCTGATCCCATTTCACTTAGATGCGGTTCCCGGAACTCAATATCATCATTTTCCAAGCATTTCTCACAATCTTAGATCTCCGGCGAAATTATCTATGTACCTTGGTGGGTGTTAGGGACCGAAGAGATTGGTCGTATGCTCAAGCCGATTAGAAAGCTTTAGCAGGGTTTTAAATCCGCTGCCGTTTGTAATAGTATCATGGCTATTTAATCTGTACGGCAACTACGGTGAGTTTTCCGGAACGACAAAAATAGACGTATCGACCGCACGCTGTCAGATTGGCAAACCGTTGATAATGATATATAGAATGCTGAGAATGAGCGACCGCACTCAGAATTATTTCTCGCAAATTTGCTGCTAGAGCGGAGAAAGCCCCACGGATTCAGTACAGTCGATGGATAAGGTGATATGAGAGCGGTAAAATCATAATGAGCTTGCGAATATGCATACTAATCTGTTGCACGAATTCGACGAAAAGCCAAACACTCGCTTTAAAAAAGCTGGCTTCACTTGATTTAACTGCCATAAATGCGAAGTGTTAAGATGCTTCGATGTCACTTGTTTAATAGGCAGCGACGAATGCCACTTTGAGCGTGCATAACGTTATGACCATCCAAACGACATGAGAATCTGCGTGGGCTCGTTGCCCACCATGCCGAAGCTATATAGCTCTTATTGTTGACACATTTATATGATTCTACTATATGCAGTATGGCCAAGCGATCTCTGCTGTTTGCGTGCAGGAGGTGAAGGAGTCGGGTGCTTATTAGACCTTAGCACAGCTGCTTCAAATATTTGCTTGAAATGCGTGGCATTCTGCTTAAAAAGGTGATAGTGTTTAATATGAAAAGATAACTAAGACGAAGCACCCTTTACTTTTTGTGTCTATATATTATATCAGTTGATATTAAAGAGGAACTTCTACTGACTCGTGTAATGACGCAAATTAAGAATAAATACAAACGGATAGACATATGTATGTAAAAAAATCTTAACTTGTTAATTTTCCAAAGTGTTTTTGTTTCCTTCAAAATAGCTCCCGCGCGCTACAATGCACTTGTGCCACCTGCTTTCCCACTCTTCGGATCATTTTTGAAACAGATCTTTAGAAATCAAGTTACTCCTGCGACTTGTTATATATCTCTTCTATAGTTCCAAAACGTTGTCCCTCCAATTTGTCTAGAAAAAATCAAATGTTTCTATTAAATAATCCGGAATCAGTCACGATGTATGCGCGGGTGTTTTGTCGTGATGGATGATCCAATAGTTGTTTGCCCAAAGTTCAGGTCTAATGCGTCGGACGTTCTGGCGCAATCTTCTTAAAATTTTGCGTCTTTTTACCGTAGAACCAGGTGGCAAAATCGCAAAAGATGATTCCCCTGTAGTCGAAGGACTTGCGACTCCAAGAATTGGCGACTCCGCGGATTGGACGACTCCAAGGATTTCCTTCGAAGGTTGAAAAAGCAATCAAAATAATTTTGGTGTCTGACCGCCTGAAGGTTAAATTTAGACATTTTCCGACGGGAGTTAAGTTGCTGAAAATTCTACAGTTTTGCTACATGTTCATAGCGAATTTCGCTGTCAGTTATCTGACTTATAAAAAATATTGGTCAGTAACCCATTCGTAATAAATCACCAATTCCTAAGCAATTTCCCTGAAAGTGAGTCGGCGATCATTGAGTGAGCTATCACGAACTTTTTTACTGTTACTGATGTTAACGAGGGTCTCAAACGAGTCATCTTCGGCCTTTTTAAGTCCGTTGCCATTAGCTGTTCCCAACATTTTCACCAGCCCTCCATTTTTGGCTTCTTAAAAATTACCGAATCTTGTTCTGAAGAGAAAGAGAAAATGAGAATTCACTTCACTTCAATTCAAATGCACCTTTATTTTGTCAAAGGGGGGACATTATTTACATTTTGCAAACCGTTACCTAGATACATACAAAAGTCAGTTTACTTGTGTGCCGACATTTGCACTGTTAGCGTTTCAAGTTCTCAGTGCCCTCGCCATCCGCCACGAAAACGTGTTATTTACACGATCTGTCTTGGCAATTTGTTTCGACGGGATGGTGTTACCGCCTCTAAGATTAGTTAAAATAGTTTGACTTATTTGATGAGTTTCTGATACGATTGAACATGCGATAATCCGCTCTGACTAAAGTGTCCGAATAGGGCTTATCACAATAGAATTTCGGGCAATGTTACATCTTAACGAGACACGACGATTTCCGTTGCTTCAATGTGTTTATCTAAATAAGGCCGCCAAACCTCACAGCAATAGATAAACTTAGGTACAATCAAACTATTATAAAGCCTCATGTAAAAATTGTAATTATTAATTATGAAACAACGAAATACGGTATTAGATATAAGATTAGCTGATCGGATGACTTGAGTAATATGAGTGCTAAAATCCAGTTGCGGTGTCACCGCAACCCCTAGGTCCCTAATACAATTTAAGATAGGGATAGCCTCCCCATGGCTTCTTTTAAACACAATACAGCACATTTCGGCACTGATTTCGGCATTTCATTATCCACACACCACTTAGAAACCGCCTCAATCGTACTCTGTAGTACTTGCTTTTCGCTAGCAGTGTTGGAAGGTCCGTATAGTTTCAAATCATCAGCATAAAGCTTATAAGTTATCGACTCAGGAATAACGTTTTTAAGATCTAAAACAAATGTGCAAAATAAAAGTGGCCCGAGGCTTGATCCCTGAGGAACGCCTGAGGGGCACGTGCCCGACTCACTAAAGCTACTGTTTACGTGAACGCAGAACTCTCTACGGGTAACATAACTAGCAATCCATGATATAGAGCGAGTATCTACATCCAAGTACCTAAGCTTCTGTACAAGTTTCACATGGTTTACTCTATCAAATGCCTTCGAGAAATCAAAATATATATAATCAAAGACCAACCTATTGTTTATCATAACAGCCCAATCTTGAGTCATTTCGACGAATTGAGTTGCCGTAAATTTGCCGTTAGTAAAACCATGTTGATTCTCATCCAGCAAACATTTGGATAGAAGAAAATGAAAAATGTGGTCTACTAGCAGTTTTTCAAAGATGATACATGCGATAGATGATTGAGCTAAGAGAAAATCTAATTGAGCCGGTTATATTCTGCCATCGTAGCAAACCAAATCTATATATTTCAGAAAAAATGCAAAACGTGCGGGTAAATTCGACAATGTACAGCACGCCTCTGTATAAAAAGGCGAACCTACATGGCGGTGAGATCGGCTCGGCCCTTTCCATGCCTGGTTTTGCATTGCTCCTGTGCCAACGAAATCTCCATCGATTTCAGCAAACTTGCACTCCCACGATTTGAGAACGTTGACGCGATTGGAAGATGTGGGCAAGTCGAACCGTCGTCTTAGCTACTCGACGAATAGGGGGATGTCCGTGAGAAGATAGACAAGTCGGTTGCAGGCTGAACGATGGAGGCCCAGGACTCGTTTGAGGTACGCTGCCTTCAGATTATTTCTGGCTGGGGTGAGATCGTTCCAGATCATTTCGATACCGTAAGCGGCCATTGGAGCAATCTTCAGATCGAACAGTCTCAATGCCGATAGACAACAGCTGCGGCTTTCTAATTGTGGTCATTGCTACCAGCGCCCTTCTGCATGTTTCTGCTGGATATGCTGCAGGAAACATCGGCCGTTTGACGTTAGAAGCAGTCCCAAGTAGGGAAACTTACTAACGTAAGGAAGGTCAAAACCAGCCAATATATATATATATATATATATACTTACATACGTAAAAATGTGCAAATGTTTGTGTGTGTTTCGGGCAAATGTAAGCCGCCTGCCTAGTTTATACAAAGACGAAACTTCAAAATCACCGCTTTGTGAAACACCAACAAAATGCAAGTTGTAGAATTGTAAATGTACAAAGGGCCAAGTACTACTACTTGCCACGTCAGAATATCTTTCCTTGGATAACGGACGTGACATGTTCATCGGCTACTCTATAATGAGAGCCCATCGTTGACATCTCGTGGGGTACATACACGGGAAATACGAGTGAAGTTAGAAGGATTCCGTTAAAATGTCACTTTTTACGACTATGTACAAGCACAGGGATACAGGTGTATACGAGTACACAGCTAGTAGAAAACCCTCCGGTTTGTGACAAGCCGCAAGTGTGTAAAGAGGCAACATTTTTACTGAACTGGTTTCAACGTTGTTACCTTTTATAACAATATATTTAGTCCAACGTGTTTTAGCGGTTTTACCTATACAGTCTAATATGACGTGTCCAAAGCTGCAAAATGTGCATACGTCTCAGCTATGACTTAAACGCATTACGCAAATTATCGCCCGGTAACGATTCCTCTAGATTTGGGAACAGAAAATATGATACTTAAATTAAAAGCTGATGAATATGGTGCACCTAAAAGCAATTTAAGTGCACTTCAAAGGTTTCTATGTTGATGTGTCCGAAACAGAGTAAGAAATCCGCATTTTTTAATTAATAATATAACGTTGCGAAGCACTTCTAGTCAGTCGTTATCGAGAGCAACATCCATCGCGCTGACAGAGTATTGATTTTGTTTGATATTTTTTTAGTTATTGCGCTCTCTGTGTGCCCCGAACGTTGGTAATTAAACATTAAGCTAAGTCGCGTTCAAATCTAGCGTATTACTCCCCTACCGTTAAAGGCGATGGAAAATTTCGTTTGAACCAGAGTAATAGTTTACGTTACACATATCGGGGCTAAAACACTATATACGTATTGATCAAATATTGATCATGTTTACAAGGCAATTCCTCTTTTCAGTTTTTCCCAATCACTACAAACGAGTGTGAGACGAAATACGTCGGCGGATTTCATTGGCGCACGAGAGACGAATGCACTCAAGTTGCAGAATTTGAGGCCGTTTTTTAGGATGCCACTGGTTGCGTCGTTTTCTCAAACTCCTTACCAACGACAGCATAGTTGGTTGGCCGACCGACAAGTCAGAAAGCCAATATATCTTAACCCATACCTCGCCCCGAAAGTCCTTGGTCGTGATAAGCCGACGTCGGAAACGGCAGATCTTGGATCTGGTCGTTGGAGGAAGCACAGCCAGCTTCACATTACGAGGACGTTAGTGGTCCGTCAAAATTGACCCGATATCACCGCTAGCGCAGCAGATTTACTAGCCAAGGTCGTATAGTTTGATGATGAGCCCGGATGCCGCGGCACCATATACGTATATATTCTCAGTAGAATAGGCTATCAATAGACGCCAGTGCAAAGATTTTTAATACAAGGACACAGCTAAATATGTGTAGGATGAAATTATAGATTGTCTGGTTTGTGGGTTAGTAAATGAGTCATTTAAATGTATGTAAAATGCATTTTATTTAATTCATAATGGGGTGTAAACAATTGTCCCCCAGTGAACGTGACGACAAACTACATTAGCTCGAAGTCCAGGCCTGGTGTCGACCACCTGGACAAGGTGCCAAGCACCGCCGTAGCTTTAACCACGTTGTATATCCAATGACAGCCTTTGCCGAAAAAATCACTAGCACGTAGCTAATCTGAGACATTTGCATACCTTAGTAATAACTTCCTCGGTAATTTTACTTGGGCCGCCTAAGGTCTCAAAGGCAAGAGGTCGAAAATCCATAGATCTCCGATAGATGCGTACTTCCGACCCTTATTTCTCTCCGCCTGCGAAACGGCATAACTAGCCTGAGCAGCGCCGTGATTGACCATTGAAGGTGCTAAAGAGTCAGTCACGGTAGCGCCCCAGGTCGACGGGAGTCGTCTGTATACAAACCTGCGGGTTCGAGAACAAAGGGTAGCCAGAAGACCTTAGAGCACGGACTAGGGTATCATTCAAAAGCAGAGAGTCTCGTCCTACGGCCGAAGCTGCGTATGCTGTATAGGGCATGGCGATTTAGGGGTGAGACTTTTCGCCACAGCCGCGCTCATGTTCCTCGACTGTCTTCATCCCTCGACTAGAGGGATTCCAAGGCGAAGACCAATGCAGATCCTGGCGACAAAGTGCTCTAAGAGGGTTTCAACGGAAGCACCTGGTAGGGCATTAAACCATGCACCAGCACCGCTAGATGAAACTGCTCAACGCCGTACTTTGTCTACCTCGTCTTCTGCTGAATTGAGAAGATTAGCTAGATGTATAACCTCCAACGGCGCGCTCCAACTTGCGTTGGAAATCGGGTCCTCGGGAGGGGGTGCTACAGTGCGTGCTAAGAGACATTCCTTGAAATTCTTTAGTAGAGTAACCGTTCGACAGCTGGAACATCTAGTGCCCTTGACGCTCTTTGCAATGCACTAGACATTGATGCGACCACCGCGGGACCTGAGACCGAGACAACGCCTGGAATGCTAGGCTTCCTTTTGCTATTTGCAGAAATGCTTGCCTGCTTGTCTGTGTGTACCCAAGATACCCAAACAACTTAAGGGTTGCTTACTTTCCACCCAAGCAGATATTTATTTATTCTTCCTGTTATCAAGAAGAAGCATAAGGTAAGGTAGGTCTTATTTGTCCTGATACAGTCTGGCCTTTGTGGGTTTTCAACGCAACATAACCTTTGTGGTATTTGTAGTCGATCCAACTGGAACAAAAAATATTTAGTGTTTTAAGTGGCCTTTATAATTACCATATATGTATATTGTATGCATTAAATAATAGTAGTACTAACTGTAATAGCCACAAAATTTGTAGATAAGAGTTTAGGACAGGTGATTTCCATTACAGAAATTTGTTTCGTACGATTCAATACACAGGTAATATAACGTCACTAAAGGGCTGCGCTTAAAGACTAAACGACATACGTTTATGTGTCCTTGTGGTTTAAGACACAACACTCTCTTTAGAGAGCGTGCCTGAGCGAAACAATATGAATAGAAAACCATACCACACGCAAATTGCCGGTTAATCGTTAATACTATTAGTATGCAGCGTCATGAAACGGCCGGCAAATGCGATGACTCGTTGAGCTCAGATGTGGTGATGCACCTGTGGAAACACCTTACTCAGTAATTGTTATTTGCGGCTGCTTTTGCTTTAGCTGCTTCTGTTGTCATTTATAAAATGTATTTTTTCCATCAAAGTTACAGCTCGCTTTTTGCTGACCTTTCTGGCACAGTCATTCATTCTGCTTGGGCAGCTGGTATTAAGTGTTTGAGTTTTCCATGTTCTCTTTACTATACGGTAGATACATTATATTACGACGTAATTAAGAAGTAATATATTCTATTCCAATACTTTTACCTGTAGCCCTACTAGAGAAAATTCAACGTTAACGCACTACGCTAGCTACTTTTATCATTTGGTATGCATTTAAAGTGTGTCATGAATCCACAAGTCGCCTTCTTTTGAGCTCATTGCGGGAGTAACTATGACTCTCTTCCCAGCGTTTTCCCTCGTGATGCGCGCGATTTATGCAAGCTGCCGCCACTCGAGGATTTCACTGTAAGTGAAAACTAATATGGATCGGTGGTACTGACCGCGGGTCCGACTGATAATTGCTCACCTTTGTGGCATCACACGGGTGCCTGCTGCCTTCATTAAATAGGCATAATGAATTGATTAACTATAAGAAACTCGCTAGCTTCTTCCTGGTATACGTAAAGTCGTATCTCATGCTGGAAGCATCGTGTTATAAAGAGCTAATGCAATATTCCTATCGCTCCTTGATTTCCGCTTACGGCCGCCGCCAGGCACATGAGCAATCAGCTTCCGACTAATTATGATAAGTGAGGCTAACAGAGATTAGTAAGTCAGGACCGAACAATGAAGTGACATCGTTAACTCACCCGAGCGACCAATACCAGTAGAACGCAGTCCGAGTCTAATGCAAGAGCTAGCCACCTTTGAAATCGTTCTCCTAGGCAATCGGTCCGGCCAGCCCTAGGCCTAGAGAGCTATCAATAACATAGCTTTAGGGAGAACTCGGCGTCGTCCTTGAGTTGAAGTAATTTGTACGCGGATCGAGAGCAAACTGCTGTTAACACGAATTCTTGGGCCGTAGATGTTCTGCCGTATAGATGGTGAACAGCGACCTAATACGATTACGCAGTGGCAAGCAAGTGGTAGCTGCGGGCGTGGCATAAACCAGCTGTCAACGGTGTCTCTTTAACAGAAAATAGCCCCTTTTAGTAAACAAAATCTATTCTCCCCACGGTTCTGCTACTTCTAGTCAGATCTCCGTATCGGTTTTACCCGTTCAATCGCTCATAGTTCACTGTATCGTACATTGGGTTTTTATCCCCGTTGTCTTTCGTCAGTATAATGACTTAATAAAGGCTTCATTATGTTTTGGTGTTTTTTATTCTCATATATGAATCACCCTCATATAATTATCTGTCTTCTTGCCCTCGTAGTTACTAATTCGACGCTCTTTATCCAGTTTCGTGTGTTCTGCATTTGCCGTCACGCGCTCTTTCTCCCCGTGTTTAATCTCTTAATTTCCCTTCATTTTCTCTATCTCTCCCTCCCTCTCTGCTTCTTCCTTTTGTCTGCTTTCTGTGCGTGCGGTCTAAGTTTTATTTCCCTGTAGGGGTGATATCTAGGTCAAGGCCGGAAGAGGAACGGGTTGGACGTCGCGCGCATGTGGTCGGGCGCCGTGTTGTTGGTCCAGAATGCAAGGTCAACGAAAGAGTGATCCGTCGAGTGGAGAAATTAAAGCAGCCATAGTCCTGAGGCGGCGAACAGGGCGCCCGCCCCCCGGAGACGGAGACCGGGCCCAGTCCTGGTATGGAATCTCACACTGTCTGCCTCTCCGTGACCTTGTTTCCGTCGTTGTCATTAGCGTTTTTGTCGTTGTTGTTGTTGTTCGTGGCTATGGTTGTCGTTATTAACGCGCTGGCAAACGAGGCGCCGACGAAGAGCGTTAATGACGAAAACGAGCCCCGATGAGCGCAAGAAGGAAAACCCGGATGTGGTGAGGGCGATAGGATGAAGGAAAAGACAGATAGAGGAGGGCTGTACGATATCCGTTTCTCTTTGTTTGCCGTCAGTCTGGGCCGGCAATTTTTAGTGGTCTGAATGCAACAGCTTCAAAGACACAGCGAATATAACACCTGCTGCACGGCCTTTGTGCTAACTCAATCAACTTTAGGTGGGGTGACACGATCACACACACACATATATATATATATATATATATATATATATATATATATATTGTCTTTTTTGTTTTATCTAATTAATATATATATATATATATATATATATATATATATATATATACCAGAAGTATTCAAACTAAAAGGTACGATACGACGTTGCGAGTATATTTGAAGACTTTTTCAAAAGTATTCATCAGAGGCCTAAAAGTAAAAACATTTTTAAGAGGGCTGTTTTTAATTCTAACCCATCCTCCGACCTCTACGGGCTTGGAACTCACCGTGTGGTATATCTTCAACTCAACGAGGGCCGCACATGTCAAGATATCTAGGGTTTTCCAAACAGTCCTTGTGGCAGCATGGCCGCTGACTCTCAGCGGTATGATTTATCATCTATTCTCAATGAGCAAGGCCTGTGCACACCAAACTGACGGAGGTCGCAGGGGGTGACTTGTCCGAGCGCTAGGACGGATGCTCACGCTGTTTCCACTTAAACTTGGCCCGTATACTTTGTGTGAACCCGGACACGTGCGGACGCACGCTGTCGTGCAGCAGAATTGATCCTTCTGTGGGCAGTTTAGGTCGTTAGTTTTTGATGGAGTTGCATAGGATACTTCTATTTGGCGTCATTTTCTTAGCTTGCTTCCGCACGATGCCTATGCCTGCGCTGGTCATCGACCGCTTCTACCTTACATTTACTCGCATTTCACAGGCTTGTTTTGAATTTGGCTTCGTCTTCATCGACAAACTCCCGTAGATGGTTTGGTGCGCTGTGGTCTTCTTGTTCACGTGGTACACGTTCGTGTTTCATACATCGCATTACTTGTCATCTCAGTTATCCATAATATTATTAATATTTATGGACACTCTGTTTGAAATAATAATAATAATAATAATAATAATAATAATAATAATAATAATAATAATAATAATAATAATAATAATAATAATAATAATGAACGATACGCAAGTTGTTAAAATGTCTTATTAAGTCGTTAAAATGTAAGCCTTAACCCGAATAGTGGTAAACAACATGTTATATGGCAGAGAAATAACGATTTATATACAATCAACATCGCAACTGGGTATAAGCCAATATTGCTTACTTTGTCTAATTGAGGCACAATCTGTTTAAGTTTAGAAATTAAGGTATTTATCTAATTTCCGCACGTCAGTGAGGGGTCAATGTTTGCACCCAGGCATTTATATTCAAATGCCTGTTTTATATTGGTATTATCGCATTTAATTGTTATTGGCCTGTCTATTAATCTTTGCCATGGAATAAGCATTAACATTTGTTTTTAATATTTAGGGACAGCATGTGCTTTAAGTACTAATTTGAAATAAGCTTAAGTTGACCGTTTGTATACTCAACACCGCTAGTCCGATTTTGTAAGGAAAATGAGCAAGGAAAAGTTATGTCATCGGGATAACTTTTAGAAGGGAGTTAATAACTATTTGGAATGGTGTTGGTGAAAGGTTGGTACTTTATGGTGTACCGAGACCCGAAGAGCATGGAGATGACACGTTGTTGCCGGTTTGGGGGATTGGTGCCCTATGCGATCGGACTAAAGTTAAATATGATTGGAGACAAGTGAGCACTAAGCGGGTATTGCATTTACAACGGAATAATATGGCATTCTTTTTTATAGTTTTTTTTCACCACTTTCTTATAGTCGCGACGGAATTGAGTGTAAATGGGTGTGATTTCAGGGCATATACGGGCTAGGATGTATGTTTGTACCATGTAGAACTTACGGGCTCACTTTGGTCGGGTGTTGCAGGTCATGACGCTACACGCTTTCTACAAGTCTAGCATATCTAAACACGCTATAAATTTCCTCAGCAGAGTTTCTGTATCCTCCGATGGACTAGAGTAGCTTGCAATCCCTTTACGGTGTTCCCTGTAAGGACTACGCAAATTCTTGTATTGAGATTCCAAAGGGAGTGCTGTCGACAACTTTAGTCAACTTGTCACCCTTCTCTTCTACGGAGACTGTGGGGAGCAAAGGAAGATGCAGCTTTTCAATCACGCTGAAGACTGCTGTTTAAATCTCTTCTTTTATGCAAGGCACATTTCTAACCAGCAGACCCTGTACTAGATCAGCAGCCATGTAGGCTGAGGGCGCCACCTTCTTTATAGACTTTACACCGGGGTGGCCTTCTCGGTTCATAACGGTAGTGTCACTCACCTTAATACCGTTCTTTACAACAGATGACAACCTGCGTTTCGTGAAATTTTCAGAGGCTTAAACGGTTGCCGCGTTCATTTACGCATGGCTCGCTTTAACATTTCTATATGACTCAACCTAGCAGGCCAAAAGGTCCATGTAGTCTCGTGCACTGCGTAGGCAGCACCTAACCCGTGCTCTTTGCTCCCTCCTAAGATGTTCTAGGGGACCACACCTTCTAAACTTTGGCTTCGGAACCTTACGGAATCGGTGGCAAAGTGATCCATACTGTAGCATTTAAAGCACTGCATTGGAGCCGGTACAACACAGTTCTGCTGCAGATCTTAAGCGGAGCTTTAACGGGAAATGGTTGCCTCCAAACGTTAAGATCACGTATTCCGTCGTGAACATCACGTTATTTCTCCGGTTTTTGGCTATAACTCGAGCCATCTCGGTCCCTCCCGACGACTTGAGTGGAGCTAGTATGGTTGCTTCTTTGGTATAAGGGTGTACACCAGATATTTCATCCTTCACAGAAGAGCGCGCTTCACTAGCCAACTCTTGCAGCGATAGCAGGGTGCCTCTATCCTCTTCGACTTCTACCACAATGACAAGCTCCCGGGTCTCTCTAAAGCGTGGCTTTTCAATCTCCTCCTTAACGGGGCTGGCAATAAATCACAAACTTTATTCGATTTATTCCGCACATCGTAATCGTCAGCAAAATGTATCACTGCATCCTGCCTAGCCACGACAACATTTGGCGCCAGCGGCCTCCTACCGCGAACCACCGTAATGAATCCTGCGTCGTCAGATTGCACCTCGTCGATCTGAGGTTCATCTTGTTAAATCTCGTGCGTTTGTTAGTTTTGTTTTGTTTAAACTAAATAGGAAAAGTTCTCTTATTCGGAATGCTTAGTTTATAAACTACTCTATTAGTGTATAACCAAAACTATAAGGGTTCGTCTGTGCGGAGTTACTGGTGATTATGTCAGACCACTGCGTTGCCGCTTGTGTCTGCTGAAAGTCTAGGTGGATTCTTTCTTGAAGTATCTGTGCGGTCTATTTTTAGTCTGTATTCTCTCACCTGTTGTACCCTCTAGGCCAGTAAATGTTGCAAAAATTAGTCAAGATCGAGCTTGAGAACATCAACTGCTCCATATAACTTGTTTAATATGGGTTCGTCATTGAGAAAGAGAATGCTGTCCAGAGAACTGTCGTTGTCAGCAAGGCGAGTTATGGTACTCAAAAGTAGACGGATACCATGCGAACTAATTTAGACAAAAGGATTCCGACGTTATGTAATTTGGGTTAGAATGTCGATATTGTAATCCCCTAGGATGTTTGTTTAGGTGTTTAAAACGTAATCCAGAAGTACTGCGTCTGACGCTAGTTTGAAATTATTCATGTTGCCGCCATAAACTATAATTTCGACAACATTACGCCCTTGAATTTTAGTTCGGCAAGCTATCGATTGAATGGTTTCAGATTTGTGTATAGTTAGTTATTTTATTATGTGTCAGTTTTTCATTTATATATAGTATAACTAATTTTGCTCGAGTATTTTGTTTTCCAAATTGAGCTAAGTTTTTATATGCAGCTATATTGTACATACGTTCTGTACCTTTACTTCACCATGTCGGCAAAATTGCAAGTCAAGATGGACCGTAATAGATTTAATATTGTGTTTTAGATTATAGAATCTAGTATTACACACCGAGATATGTTTGAAGTATTTAGGTAAGACATTTATTTTAGTTGTACGCCGTTTAGAAAACTGGAAAAGTTGGCTGTTGCTTTATTTTTTGTATAAAACATCTTCATCAAACCGAGTAATGTGCTGGCATATTAAGTACTAATAATGAAACTTATAAAAATATAGTCGATTTTATCTTATAGTACTGATAATGACTTTTGCGTTTTGCTTAGAAAGATAAACGGTGCTCCGCTGTGCTTAGTGTTCCATTCAAAGTTTGTTTATATATATATATATATATATATATATATATATATATATATATATATATATATATATATATATATATATATATATATATATATATATATATATATATATATATTTATAATGAAATGTTTTGTATCTAATTTGAGGTTGGGTAGAACTCGGCAAGAAAATAATTTGTCCCAATGAAAGGAGAGGAGCGGAAACGTCTTGTTTAGGAGTGAGGATGAACCTTATAAAAGTTGTGATTCTGTCATTTTTCCTCTCACTTAGTTGAGCACCGCGTTTGCTGGA
This sequence comes from Dermanyssus gallinae, assembly GCA_003439945.1. NCBI lineage: Eukaryota > Metazoa > Arthropoda > Arachnida > Mesostigmata > Dermanyssidae > Dermanyssus > Dermanyssus gallinae. The sequence goes on from QVRM01000814.1 coordinate 37,798, forward strand.
GAACCAGTCAACGCATGAAGGAACCAATCATACCGGCGTGTTTAATTTAATTCCTTTCGTTTGGATAACTCCGCATATTCAGAATTATTTTCGTGCCGAGTTCCGCCAAACTAAGTACATAACGGTATATATATATATATATATATATATATGTGTGGTGATCCTCATCATTTTGTTTGGCATTTCCTCGCTGGAGACCTACATCCAGTTCCGTTCCCGTCGGCCGCCGGAACGTGTTCTAAAATGTAGGCTTCGTTTTTACCATTCTCTTGATGCGCATCCTCGTGGGCCACTACTAAAGCGCTCTCATTCGAAGTTGCCAGTTTTTGGCCTACTACACCGCCTCCAGGCATTCGCCATCGGTGCAACGATATCAGCGTTGCTGCTTCTCTACGCCGATTGCCTGGGAAGTATGGACCATCGACGAGAGTGAAAATAGAGGTCGGTCAAGACACATGCGAGTTGGAAGGCGGTAGGAGATGGCGCCTATCAGCCAACCACAGAGGGCGCAGGCACAGCGCAGAGGGGGAGGCCGAGCTATCCTCTTCGCCCGGATCAAGGTGAAGAAGAGAGACCAGAAGAAGACAGGACGTGTACGACGTGAACAATGCGAGGAAGACAACGCACCATGTGAAGGATGTCCACAGCGGATGAGACGCGCACCAAGCCATCTCCGGAGGTTCGTAGATGAACACTGGGTCGAATTCAAAACAATCCTGTGAAAGAGGGGGGTGGAGAATGTAGGATAGAAGCGGTCGATAAGAACAGCGCATGCGTAGAAATCGTCGGCCTGCGGCAATGATAAAACAAGCTTAAAAATGGCGCCAAATAGAAAATGCTTCCCCAGTAGCGGAGACGCGGAAAGTCGCCTGATGCGGGGGCAGTCTAAGATTTATATGGAGGCATGAGAATACATGAGGCAAAATGTCGTTGGCACGAAGCAAACAGAGTACGTGTGTTGTCTGAGCGAGATACTGGCTAACTCGTAACGGTTGCCGTCCGGCCGTGGGGGTAATGAACGCTACAGTTGCAGTGCTATCCCGTATACGCAGTTTCTTTGGCGTTTCGCTGGGATTCTTCGGAATCCAATGCGTTAACACCTCCTGGTAACCCAACCTGTCGTGCACAGTTGTTCACGCTGTTTCAACGCTAGATCCCACCATCACTCCCAACATTTGCACCGTGACACGTCGATTGCTTCTCCCCAGGTCGTTCACCCTGTCGATGAATTCGACCGTAACTACAGAGTTCGGTTGGCCTGGTCTCGGGTCATCGCTGAAACACCCCCGGACTTCACGAAAACGGGCATTCTACTCACTGACTTGTCGGACACACAATCTGCCCCGTATACGGCCACCATCCAGTGATGGAAATCGGCCGGCTGAACACCGTCCGCAATCATAAGTCTGATAACACCACGCTGCTTCTCAACTGTCGAATTTGCAATGAGACGCCATGATGTTCTCACACGCACGGCAGCCGCGTCCACTGGACGATTTACATAACTGCCTGCTGCTCTTCATGCGCACAACTACGCCGCATATTTCGTTCGTATCCCTAGTATTCCTAGATGTCTCACTATGTTACCCTAAAGCGGCATATTCACGTTTCATCCGGTTTGATTGTTACGAGGTTTCGTACCTTTTTATTTGAACACGCCTCATAAATGTACATGCCCGAAGATACTATGCCGCAGAATGCAATCTTGTGCAATCTTGAATCGTCAGTGTAGGGCATTGTAGCCTTTATACTTTACTATATTTTATGCCCAGGAATGTATATATATCCATACATATGCAGGTTACCCGGTAATAGTGTAGACTTACTGTCTTTTCAGCGGTTAAACTGACGTATTTGTGGTTTATTCTCTATTCGACTTGATTAAATAAATATAAACTTTTGTATTATAAATGTGCATGCATACATAAATATGAAGCACATGGACAAATGAACCTTGTTTATTTGACTACGGTGGCCGTCAACCCGACACCGTACAGAGTACAACATGGCCGTACTCTGAAACCGAGCTAATATCATGTTTGGTACTATTTCGTGCCGTTGTTTTTTGATCAGTTGGCGACTGAACAAAATCCAATTTTTGATTCGTGATATTTAAAGGATTCGTTCGAGTTGTTCCCGTGTTGTTTACCACGGGTTAAATATTACGAACTCGCAAAGCATCCATGGGCGATTTCACTTGCGTCACTTATCCAGTCGCTCTTCGTAGATACGAACGCAGCACTGCCAATATGCGTTTGAGAGATTCGCTGAATCCGCACATAGGCCGCAATCAAAAGGCCAATGGCTCGCGGGTTGCAGTATTTGCCAGCTTCGCCAGGGCTCGGGGAATGACCGCGCTTGGCTTCGCTATTGCGACACCGACGTCCTTGACTCTGCGGTCAGCTGAGCAAAGAGCTGCCTGTTTCCTGTACCTTAACGCTGCACTAACCAAGAGTTTGCACATAGGCGCATTCACCGGCAGAGCGCTTTATTATATTCGGGAGGGATGCCGCAGCGGATCGTGGCCCGTGCCGCAAAGGCTGGGTGCCTTAACTCATTGAGACATTTACAATATTTCTGCACGACGTTGCTGACTTATAAATCGTAGATCGTCGCTGTTTCACGTAGGACAGTTTCGTACGATGCATACTCATTATGCGTGAAATCGATTGGTGTTAATGCATATATGTATGCATAAACACTTAGGTACTTTGGTTTTTATCGTCATTTACACCTTCGCTTTCAGAGGCCTAAGTTATCTGTCCTGCATTGCGGTTCTCTTAGACCAAACACTGTATTCAGACGGAATATAACTACTCGAACTATTCCAAAGACGTTGTTGGCTCGTACCGGTAGGGACACTTGTAACGGACGTACTCAATCAACGTAACCGCTGTTGTTTGAATCACCGTGCTTTAATTCGAGACCTAACCCGCCGACAGGCATTGTACAAAATCTGCTTCTCAAATACCTGCCTAATCGAAGCAGTGAGCGAGTCGATTGATTGACAACGCGGTTTATTATCGAAACTGCGTCTTACAATGCTTGAGTTCTCGCCAAAATAATGAGGCGATATACGGTTGATATAGAATAATGCTGGTATGTCGAGTTCTGTTAGACTCTAACTTGATAACGTCCCATGCATAATTAGTGCAGAGAAATTAAATCTAGACCACTTGGCGGCCGCGAGTAAGACCCGAAGCAATGTCCATGTGCTCCAGCCACCGTTGCGCTAAACGGCTTAATAATTTGAGTGAATGCGCCGTCTTGAATACGTATTGCAAACTATTAGACACACCATTTTTCTACGGCTTCACCACAGTCTGCAGAACATGCAAATAAACGTCCTGTGTGCATTTTTTTGAGAAAGTATGATGTCATCACGTCTCTCCACTAGACACCACAGACAAGACGCGCGCATTAGCTGGAAATCTGTTCTGCCCTACAGTAGGGACATTTTCTAGATCATCAGAAAACCAACGGTAATTTCGTCGGTCGACTGTACGGTACAGTGTTTTTTTCCGGTCAGAGAAGAATTGAACATGGCCTGTATTTTTGTACTTAAACGGCACGAAGAGCAAAAACAATAGCAGACTTTGACTAAAATTCATTAGACGCAATTGTCGGCCGAACAAATTGGTCAGCCATGGTTAATGTCTGCTTACATTCTTCACGAAATAAGCTCTCGTCGAAAACCACCTACGGGTAAACCTGATCCTTCATTTGTCTATGGTACAAGCAATGTAAATTTGAATTGCCTTACGTTACACGATATTTTCCTTAACCCGTCTGAGTAGAGCAATATCAGCGATCCCAACCACACTCATAGTAATACACTTTCTCAGGTTTTGGGACGACTACATGGCTGCACACGGCATAATTTAAAGTCTTGCTCCTATGGAGATAATAGAATGTGTCTATGCGGATATGTTACTTTTTGGCTAATGCGATATCAGCTTTCGTTTGGTCGCCTAGCAGAACACTGTTGCATACATACATTCAATTCTCAGCTTCTCGTATTTCAAGCACTTTATTGGAGTGCGCGAAGCGTCGCCGTAGTCCTGCCGTAGGGATCGCATAGCGGCAATCGTTTGCCCTTCGAGTAACCTCGAGTGCTACAACAAGTTGATGGCTTTGAGTGGTGAACGACGACGACGACGACGATGACAAAGCATGTCCGACCAGTCTGCTTGTCAACCTACCCTCTTTGGCCTACTTTTTCGCATACGAGATTTGTTCATACACTCATAGGTTGTTTTCGTTTCTGACAATTGGAGGGTCATATGGAGTGTATGTGTGTATGGTGTGTATGTGTGTATTGGAGTGTCAATCCACGCAGTTTGTTTTAGTTTTTTGAACAAGGTCATTTATTTGTTATATACCCAATTACAACGGTATGTTCTTTTATACATTTACAAATATTTGCAAGGAGTCTATAGTAATTTAAACCTACTACAGTTACCATTGTGTTGGTAAAAAGTTGTAGCCGAAATGAAATTACTTGTGTCTACCTCTATGCGAAAGTCAATTTAGGAAGACTAGTGTATCCATTATTGACGGGGTAATAGGTGTGACTTTGAATTCGCCTTGAAGGTTTTTACCGACATATATACATCCAGATGCTTTGCATCTTAGGATAGATTATCTCACTGTTTCAGATATTGATGTGGGAGGGAATGCTCTGATGGCGGACTTGGTCGTTGACAGGGCTGTGATGCAGATGCTCAATTGCCTGTATGTCGACCACATTGAGTTGGCAAGTCTTTTGGTTATTTGGATAGAGCCCGGCTTTCAATTTTCGACTGGCACTGAGTAGCCTTTTGTTGTAATGAAAAGTTGCCGCATGAACACTGAACTGTTGCCTGTAGAGAAAGCAACTTCTAAATAGATGGGTAAATAAGCTGCTGGTAAATGAAATGCCGTACATTGTATATATCTGCTGGTATGCGACCCAAATGACCCGACGAGGCCAACCAAGACAAAAGCGTCAATGATGATTGCAATGGCATACGTTGAAGTATAATTTATGGATTTATGGATTGATTTAAACTCAGCTAGTCGCAAGTACTGTAAACCTTGATGTTATGCAAAGTGCCCCACTTTGCACAACCATAATTTTGACATTAGTCAAACGGGTGCGCATAGGACAGTGAAAAGATACCAGGACTTGGGGCATATCGGAGACCGCCCCCAAACCGGTTGACCGAAATGCGTTAGAACACCACAATTCGTCGATCGCATAATTGCAAAAGTCGCTAGAAACCCGGCGGTATCTCAACATCAACTCTCTCGTGACGCAGGCGTGTGACAGAACGGTGAGACGTATTGTACGACAAAACGGTGAGACGAATTGTACGACATAACCTGCATATCAGGCTATACAAACACAAAGCCAACGTCGAACGGCGCCTGATAAAAACGGATGCGTTCCTAAATTTAATGTCAAGGCATTCCACCCGCCAGCAAGTCCAGATCTAAACCCAATGGGTTACTGTGTATATGGCACTTTGGGGGGCCAAGGTCTGATGCACACCACCAACTTCTGGACCAACTGAGGCAAACCATTCTGCAGGCATAAGATGTCAACCTTTACAACTGACTCAGTTGTCTCCGGGAGCATTTTTTTATGAGCATGCGTTCCCGTGGACCATGGAACTGTGCACGCATTGCGTTGAAGCAATGTCCACGTTTAATCCTTCTTTTCGGGCAGCTAAAATGTTGTTTGCTTTCTTGCAGCTAGCGCTGAACTTAGGGATGGTCTGAACCCCTTTTTGAACAGTCAACATGCAGTCGTCGTACCTATAGTGGAGAATGACGTCAATAAAAGTAACACAATATAGCAGTACTTTATCAGCCTCATCTAGCATGGACGAAATGTCAGTTGTTCCGGCAGTGCCCACAACCACCGCTGTCTTCCTAGGAAGCTGGCCTACTGTACTTCGTTTAACTTTTTAAGAAAGCGCCGGTTGGTTGTATGGATGCAACCTGCGTGGCAACTGGTTGCGTTGGTGCCACATATATATATATATATATATATATCGCTGTGACGACAAAGCTTACGGAATACGCGTCAAGAGGTCACCAACGTAGGTTCCAACCGCTAGCGTTAGAGACCCTGGGCGGCTCAGGCGACGTGACCCGCAAACTTCTCCACAGTGAGCAGCTGAACATCGCAACCAATAACAAGAGATCTGCGGTTTTCCTGAGACAGCGCCTTGACCACGACGTGCAACGCGGGAACGCGGCGTCCGGGCTCGCTGTTTAAGTAGTCGCAACCCACTCTTTACGAGAAAGGGTAATATTCCCAATGCACACGTTTTCAGGAGACAATGGTCGGTTCACTCACATTCTTAATGTAATAATTATAATGATGATAATAATTATGATGCTAATAATAATAATAAAAATAATAATAACATACGTGAGACTAGGCGGGTACACGTTTGGGTCCCACAATTGTAAAGAATTAATAATAATATATTTTTTAATAAGGGTTTATTATAAGCATGTACTAGTATGCCAACTACTGATATATTAATCAGATAACATCTACAATATTGCTTATTTTTATATTATTGTTTGAAAGGGGGTGACGTGACCACTCAACATCATCTTGGCGTTGCCTCTCTGTTGTTCCAATGACACTTTCTGTCGAGGGAACGTGGTCGATTATGGCTCCGCTGTGGATAATAATAATAATAATAACAATAATAAAATAACTAAAATATGCGCCCATTGGCTGAAGTGGGAAGACTACGAGTTCAAAGGTCACTACAGCTCTGTTTTTACGCTGCGCCTACCCGCTGGTTGACTGAACGACTGTCGTCGGTGACTTCTGCATGCGTCATGCGGTGCAAGTTCAAGGCGTGTTGCATAAGGTAGCGTGGGCACGTTCGCACATATGCGACGAGGCTGCATATCCACGCCGCGTATTCAGAGCACGTTCAAAACAATGTCTTCGGCGGCGGACTTCCCGACGACCCTATCTTTTACAACACTTTGCTCTAAGAAGATAACATCATTGAGTGCCAAACTAACTGGTAGCGTTGCGTATTAGACCTTGTCTTCTGATTGTGTCTCGCAGAGGTCGTGAATCGACTGCCCCCAGGAGCCCCCTTTGCTGCCACCACCTTTCGCACATACGAAAACAGCAACACCATGCTGACCGAAGTTTGTGTGGTCAATAAAAACCCATAGCGCGCAGCGTCTGCTTTGCCAATAGCAGAGCGTGCACCGTAATATCTAATGTTGTATGTACGTATAGTTACTTTAATATCACGAATAGTGTTATAATTTACATTATTAATGCCCTATGTTTTTCTTAATTGATATTATTGCCGGACGTGATTATCTATAACGGTTGCCTCGTCCGCTGAGTGTTACACGTCAACCCTTGGCGCCTGTAATAGAAATCGCGTTTATAATAGTTTTCTTTTATTTCATGCGTAATTATACGATTGAATAGTCTATTATTATTATTATTATTATTATTATTATTATTATTATTATTATTATTATTATTATTATTATTATTATTATTATTATTATTATTATTTTATTATTATTATTATTATTATTATTATTGTTCCAGATGCAGGCTCACAGATGAAAACACCTATCCTAATAGCCAGCATCATGCGGAAGGAGCTGGAATACAGCATGGTGCCGAGCTGGCCTAAGGGCAGGGTTCTAAAGCGCCGCCGTTAAAGTGATGCTGTGGCCCTCAGAAAAAACAGGCCCTTTCTCTCGGTGATCTAAGGTCTCTATAATTTCTGCTACCATTTTTTTATTTTGTTTGCGTCAAGCATTTGCTAACTGACATGTTCTCTTAGGGGGGCTGGGTTAAGTAGGGCCCTGCCACAGCCTTTTTTCCTAGGATGGCTGCCTTTTTCATTTTGCTCTTTACCAGTTTATCAACAAGCGGTTCCTCTAATGCACCAAACTAATTTAGAGAGATAGAGATAAAGAGAGAGAGAGAGAGAGAACGCGTAGCAAACGACCATGAGGTCAGTAGCCTTTCATATTCTCAAGGCGCCACACATGCAGAAGGACTTGCTCTATCCCATCTTACTTAATCATATATAAGCAGCAAAGCCTTCTGTATTATATAACGATATAATGGATACTTCTGTACTTCAAAGCGATACGCGCCGGATCCTCTCAGTTCGCTACACTTGCTTTGATATTATGGCAGCTAGAAGAGAGACCAGAGCACATCCTTTATGCGGAAGTAATTTCCGGCGAAGGCGATTTCCGCCATTTTCTTTGTTTCGTGTTATCATCATCATGTCGGCATTAGCCACTCTCCTTTGCTGATGCGGCCGTACGTACACATCATACACATATTCGCTTTATTATGCACCGCAGATACGTTAATCTAGCAGAGTTTTCGGACGAAAAAAATGACGTAACGCAAACCACGTTACGCAGGGCTCGTTACTAGGCCTAGTTAGAATTCTGCTCATGAAATATCGATTTGCGAGCGGCCATAGGCGTTGATCCCGTTTTTTCCTGTGGTTCCGTTCGCTAGATTCGACTTTCGTACATTTTAGTGCCGGCGGTGCGATAGCGAAAGGCTAGCAGCATATTTCCTCTTGGGGTCTTTTGTATTAGTTGAGCGGACGCGCGTAAAAACTACGCTTGAAGGTGTACGATAGAGGCGCACACGCGTATACATACGTATACGCGTGTACATCAGATACAAAAGAAGCTTTGGCAACTCTTGGAAAAGAGACGACTTGGCGACGAACATTGAGGTTGGCTGCGTGCAGTTCTGCTACAACTAAAGCTGCTGCAGTAGGATTTCACGAATAGAACTCGAGCCAGCCTCACAAGGGCATATGGCGTAGATTATTATTATTATTGGCGCAGACGTACATATGTCGACGATTATCCGCCGGGAAAAGGTAAGCGGGTGGTGGACAAGAATGATAATATGACGCGAATGCTGCTTCCCTCCCGCGCCGAAGGAAACCAGCACTGGCGTAGTAGGCAAAGTAGATGACGATGACGACGACGACGACGATGTTGTGCTGCCTCAAATTGCGGCCTGTCACTCTCCACGCCTTGATTGACGTTTAACCATGTCCAGATCATAGTAGATTGAAATCGGGCTAGCTCTCGACTTCTAGGAATTTCCACTGCTGGAAAAACGAATGATAAGCTTAGGATACGCTGGGTAGCACATCTCATCATGCCGGCGCGATGTTTCCCGCCTCTCGGACGGCTATCGATTCTCCTCTTTGTCAGCTTGGCCACAAGCGCTCACATGCCGCCCAGTGTCACTTTTCTTTCTCTCCTCGCACCCCAATTGGCGTCACGGCAAGTTTGACGTCAGCGCCAAGTTTTGTTTGTCAGTACGCCCGCTCCTGCAGCAACGGCACGTTAAACGCACGTCTTTTCAAACAAGTGGTGCCAACAAGCTAAGTCGGTCCCCACTCTGAATCCTACAACAACAACAACAACACGCTGTCCTCTTTCTGGCTCTGCCGAGGCCCTCTTACTCTACGTTTCCAGTACGCTTCAGCCTCTCCCTTTTACTTTTCCTCTATTCCCTTCATGCCTTTAACCAGATACACAGTACGCTGGCTGCGCTAGTATTGTCTGGGTAATTTTCCTTCCTCCAACTTCCTGCCCTCGGCCCGCACCCCCCCCCTCTCCCGCCCCGTGCGCTTTTACGTGCTTGTTTTGCTTAGTTTTTCCCTACTTCGTCTTGATTCTGTCAACACGCGGGCGGGCGGGCTGGCGGGAGGGAGGGACGAGCACGACACGACACCGCGTATCTCGTATCTGTCCCGTGTAGAAGTGCCTGTTCAAGGAAGGACAGAAGGAACACTACAAAAACAAAGGAGGGGATAAGCCACTTAGGCCCCCGACTCGGCTGCGAGCAACCGGAGCAACCACAGCGGCAGCAACGACACCGCGTGCCGGCGCGTGACAGGGCGCCGATATGTGGGGATTCTATTCTGTGCTTAGAAGTGGCCTACATCAGTCGACTTGTCTACGCTCTGCAGGGTGCGACTTAGTTCTGCGTAACTTTCCATCGTCGTCGTCTTCATTGTAACGTCTTAAACCGTAAACATACATATATATATATATATATATATATATATATACACGTGTATACATAATGTTAAAATTTCCTTCTGACAATATTGTTGGACCAAAACGAACGTTATCCACTAATTCGGTTATGCAGGATTATCGGCAGTCGTCTATTATTAAACGTAGAATGCAGCGGCCACGGCGACGACAACGACGACGACAAGAGAAGGACAAGATAACGACAACTTACATTCTTAGTCGGGCGACCCGCTTATTTCCGCCTGGCCCTTTCGTTCAGACGGTATCCTGCTTGCTTCCTTCTGTTGGTCGTGGACTTTTTTTTTTTTCTATACGCGAGTCGTTTGCTCCTGCAGCTACTAATCAATCATATTTATTGATTTTTCGCATGATATATAGGTGTATATTACATTATACTTTAACAGCTACTGCTACTAAGGACACGGATACTGCTACTTATATACTGCCACCACTTTTACTAGTACGACGATGACTTGACGGCCAGCGTCGGTCTGAACCTGTCGTCTTGTCTAAGAAGGGTCTTGTCAGCTTATATGAGAAGGCTTTCACAGAGAGACAGAGGAAGAGAGAGAAAGAGAGAGAGAGAGAGGAAAAGTGAGTAAGAGGAAGAGAGAGAGGGGGACGTGGCCCACGCATTTAACCTGCTGTCATTTGTCAAAAGCGCATTTAATTTGCTAATTTGGCGGTCGTCGCCGACGACTTATTCGCTGCTGGGTAGTGTCGCGACTCTCGCGTGCCATCTGCGTGCTAGTCTGCCTACGCACCGTGTTGATGACGGACGGGGCCTGCACTCGATCAGCAATCGCGTCACGGCCCTGCGAGCCGCCTCCTCTGATTGGAGTGGTACCACCAGCGCAGAGAAGGAAGCGCGTTCGAGGGCATCGTCATGCGCACCTCGCGTGGTTAGCTGTTGGCAACTGTGGAGTCGGTCATTGACCGGCGGGCCGGTTCGCCGGTCTGCTTGTTTCGCGGGACGCGCGCCGAAAATGCCGAAATCGAATGCCGCTTCTTGTCGCGTTCCCGCTGGCAACT
>QVRM01000815.1:0-18180 GCA_003439945.1 Dermanyssus gallinae
CGATCATCAGCAGGGATCACCCAAATAGCCCCTCCTCCAACACCACCACCACCACTACAAACATCGGTCCTTCGCAGCCACGGCAGACATAATACACGGCATCTCGCACGCACCTGCCCACACGGAACACAACCACCTGCCTCAGACACACCTGCACGTCGCAGACGCTCATATCAACGAGCGGCGTGATCATGACGCACAGATCATGCACAAATCACCCTACGTTCATGCAACACAGTGCAATCCGTCAGCTGGCACCCCCGCTGGCTGTTACCAGGTAAGCCAGCCGGGCGGTACCACCATAGTTTGTGGTGGCCATTCGAGACACGACGATTGTGGTGTCTACCTGCATCCGTCACAACCCGTTGCTGGACATCATCCTTCGCCAGTGTACGTGGCAAGTCCCAGCAGCAGTTGTTGTTGTGGTTGTTTGGGGGTCACAGCACTCGTAACACACCCCCCCAACGCGGCTACACTGGTGAAGATTACAGTTATTACAGTTTCGGCGGCGTACCTCCGAGTCCGTCGTCGAATGGGCAGGGATCAGAGCGTGCCGACTTCAGGCCGCCCACCCGCCGAGGACCACAGGAGGTCGCGTCACTGTTTCTAGCACCGCCTCCCGTTGAAGCATGCCTCCCGGGTCAGGCTCTTTACGGATTCTTGACTACCAGGACCTCTACGTCTTGCATGACCTGTGCATGTGTGTTAGTGTGTGGTGTGTGTGTGTGTCTGTGGGTGGCGCTTTAGTCGATGAGACGCTGAGCAGAGCTACTTGTCCGGCTGTCAGACTTTGTCATTAAAAAAAGAACTCTTCGCTAAGACAACGCAAACTTTTTCCCAAATTTTATATTATATATATATATATATATATATATCTATATATATATATATTATATATATAGTATATATAACATATATATATATATATATATATATATATATATACATATATATATATATAAAAGTAAATAACTTGAAGGCGTTGGGGCTGTGCAAAGCAAAATACGACTTACTTGAAGACTACTTCTCTGACAGGCACACGTACAAAAGTATAAGGGATGTTTGAGTGAACCTGCTTTTTGTTAATCACGGCGTACCTTAGGGTTCCGTTCTGGGACCAACACTGTTTAATTAAACATTAACGATATACACTCATTTTGTAATGATGTGGAAATTGTTCGCTTCGCAGATGATACCTGCATTCTAATTGAGAGGTATACCAGAAATGAGCTAATAGAGAAGGTCACGAGTACTATGGCGAGGATCAATCTTTGGTTGCGAATCAACAATCGATGTCTTAATGTACGGAAGACGAAAATGATGAAAATGAAGATGGGGTGCGCTGCTGAACCACCACTTAACATTGTCTGCCACTCGTGTGCTTCCTAATGTTGTTATGCTAATACGAAAGTCGCAAACCCGCCGTTAAAACAGGTGTAATGATACCAGGCTGTGCTTCGACTCTGTTGCCGGCTTGAGCTAGTTCTTGAGGCAAACTGCATTGTCCGATAATTAGTTAGGTACACGACTATAAATACTTGGCCTGACGTTCCAGAATAACATCAAATGGGAAATTGATATTAAACATATGATAAACAAAATTCGGACAGAGCTTTACTTTTGCATAAGTTACGACATATGCTCCTCTAGAATGTAAAAAAATCATGTATAATGCATTTTTTTTTAACATTTAAAATATGGTGTCTGTCAGACGGTGATTCATTTAAGTCGAATGTCGAATCACTAGTAACTCCTCAGAAAAGATGCATACGAAATATATCACGATTGGCTTATAAGACAACCACTGAGGACATATAGAAAAATGAAGATATATTTCATTTTTATGGAATATACATATGTAGCATTCTAACACACTATAGCAGAAACTGTACCTCTTTTAGAGCTACTTCTAACAAAGCTTATCCTACAGAAGTGATGTAAACAATGTTGTAACACCCATATACAGGCTTGTGACAAATTATTCGATGCTCAGTTATCGCCTGGTAAACAACAAATGCCAGATTTCCTCAGCTGTTTAGATGTGTATTAGAATATCTACAAACGAATCAAAACCAAACTTAAACAACAGATTTGTTCAATTTCGCCGGCTATATTAAAGACGTGATTTTCATTTGTATGAGTCTTCCAGCACAATTAAAACATAAATAAAAAATATCTACTAAACACCGTTTTGTAATATGAAAGATGTTGACACACTTACAAGAGCAGATAGACACGGGCGGTAGTCTTTTTTGCAAAATGCCCTGAATAATTAATATTTGAATTTGTGTAATTATGGAAATTTCAAGCTCAATGAAGAATGATTGAACTTGAATAAATTTGCCGTTTGGAGAAGACGGTCCTATAAAAAATATGTATATTCCATGTTTAGTATATATAAAAATATAATATAGTATATATTATATAAAGCAGGCAAACCAGGACAAGAGGTCTGCCGTTATTAAAAGAAAGTTTTTAAATTTGATTGCGTGCGACATTTCGAAATTTCCCGGAGACCAAGTATAACATTAGTTGACCAAGTTAGATTACAGTTATTCCATTATCATCGGGAGGCATAATAGAAACTTTCTATTTTACAGCACTATTTTGCATCAGGGTCCTTGGCGAGAAAGCAATATGCCAGTGTATTCGTTTATTTTCTGTTCATGTTTATATACAAAGATGGCACTTTTCAACTTACTGTCAGCCTGACGACCCTGTCACACAATTACTGGACCGAATCCGTCTGTATGATGCTTAAAAACAAACTACTATGTGCGATCAGGGCAACCTTTGACGTTGCCAACCGTTTTCTGAGTGACGGCGATTCGACGTGGTGCTACGGGCACCATCCATAACTCCACAACGCGTCTATACAACCCATTAATCTATAGGCTATGTGCTATTTATGGAAGGTAGAACGGTAGGATGCTTCCATTCCGCCACAGTGGAAGACACGCTAGTGACAAGGAAGGCAAGTGGGTGTGCCGCTGAATACAATCGGAAAAAGCAGTCACTTGTAACAGGTAGCACTTTTAGGTAGTAATTTCTCGTAGGTTCGTAAAATGTCTCGTAATTCTAGTAATAATTTGGTGTTACCGTTACCATCTAAAGCCGCCGCGCGTCTTCGGCTCGAGTTTAGCGGGTCTGAGTGGTAAGACGGGATTCGGGCTCTGTGCTGGCTGAAAGCAGGCAACCGTTACGTTACTGTGGTCTCGTCTGCATGCGTAATAAAGAGACCAGCTACGCTGTTCAAAACAACGCTAACAGCGACAACGAGAAGTGCAATAGCGCGAGGTACTGTATAAGGATGTTGACGACGGCGGCGACCGTTATCCATGGCAGGTTTGTTCATTTACGAGTACTTTTCACGAGTTCAATAGTTTTGGGTACGACTGTCACGATATATATGATGTCTTTGACTAATTAGATAAACTTGCAACTCAGACATAACATTCAGTAAAGTATTCACATTCAAATGGCATCGATCGTGAATAACGAGAATCATGGATGATTTAGGACGAACCCGATATGTACGAGTTTATTATGGCCACATACTCACGGAGCCGTATATACTATAAACAATACCGCGTCCTGCTCGATTCGGTTTTGGTTCGATGCTAAATTTGTTTGTATATATATAGATATAAAGTGTATTCAGAAATCGTCCAACAGATTTTGGGTTCTAATACAACTCGGCGGAAAAATGATCATTTTTCTAATGGAACAAAGGAGCGGAATTGTTTGATTTTGGAATGAGAGCGAAATTACCAATAGTAGTTACATTCAGTTTTTCATCTTGACATATCTTCACCAAGTCTGCGATTACGAGCGCCCCAGTTCATCCTATCAACAAACCAATCACACCTGCGTGTTTAAGGGAAAATTTTGCATCGGCATTGCATTCTTCGATAGCTCAAAGCAGAACAAATAATGTTATTGAAGATAATTCTTAAGAAATGCAATTCTTTGCAATTCTTATATTTATGCTTTCACGCTTAATCATATACTTTTAGAAGACATTTCCATCCCCTTGTTTCACTGGAAACAAATTATTTGTTCACCGAGTTGTACTAGATCCCAATGATTGTTGGACGAATTCTGGGTAATCCTACATATATATATATATATATATAAATATATATGTATAGCAATGCCCTCACTGAAAACCAACCGAACCGAATGGTGAAGACGTCCACGCTTCCGTGGACGGCAGCCGTAACCGCGGAGTTGGCGTCAGACGCTACTGTGAGATGTGGCGGCGGCGCTTGGCGCCACACTTGCCCCGTGTCCCTCTCCCCTCGGTTGGACCACCACGTCGGCCGGGGGTTCGCGCGCGCTGCTTCAGCTCCGTTATTCGGCCAGGAGGGTTCGCACAACCGCGTCGTCAGCGTTTGCGAGTCGATAACTGTTGCTGTGCTTGACGATACGGTGGACACCCTGCGTTCGTTATTTCTTTGTTCGCTCACGTACTACTTGAGCCGTCACAACACTGCTCGCGGGTAAACAGAAAAGCCGAGAGAGAAAGAAAGAAAGAAGGGAGACCCTCTTCTGAAAGTGTTGAGGACAGACCCGCCTCAGCACAGACCTTCATAGATTCGAACCCTGTCTACTCTGCTCTGCTTGGGTCGGCGGTCTTTCTTGAGCTCGCGCAGGCTTGAGGGCGCGCTGCACGCCGGGTAGTTTTTGGGGGGGGCGTCGGTCACTCTCATGGAGTTCGCGCCTTCGTAGCGTCCGCCTTGCGAGCGTATTGAAGGGCGCCGTCGAGCGATTACGTCGTGTGGTACCGTGTGGTCGTGCGTGTGTGGATCGTGCACCTCATCGTCTGCACTCACCTCGTCCTCAGCAGCCAGTTTGAGCCAGCCCAACTCGATATCCTTCGCGTACTTCGCCAAAATCGACAGCCCATCGACAGCAATCAAGATTCGGTATTGATAACCACAAAGTATTCGTGCTAAATGCACTAGTACTTCTGATAGTGCTGGTAGTAGCAGTCGTGGTGGAAGTGTTCCCCGGTACCCCCACCCTTCCTTCATCTTCCTCCCTCGCTCCATCCCTATGTTCCTTGTGATGTCTACTGGCGAGCTTCACTGTGTTCGACACCGTATTCGGCACCGCGATTCATCGGCGGGAGAGCCGCCTCACGGGCGGAGTACTGTGCGCTTCGAGTCGTTCCACTAGCCCTGTTTCGACTTCGGTGTCTACCTCTGGTATGACGTCTTCGACTACCTTCTATGACAACGAAACAATTCGTGAACATTATGCGCTATTATGGCCGTGATCGTGCCATGATAGCTTGCGCATGAGATCGCACAAAATCTTTCCAAAATATGGTCTACGGATGACCTTTCGTGCAGCTAAGTAAAGTTTTCGGGCTGACCCTCAGCTAAGATTTTACGTCCACGGAAACCTTTCGTGCGTCTGTGTGCGTGAAAGTATGTACGTGTGTAAGTAGGTGCCTAATGTTACCAGCAGGACGTGCCTCGGATGGCCTAAAAGGTGCCCCAAAGGCGTAGTGGTAACTGCTAGAACAGAAACCAACAAGGGAGCTATCTCACCGACTCTCTCGGCGAAATATCTATGTCTAACAACTACTTAAACGAAGGCAGCCGAAACGGTCCGTGTGTGGAGCGTGTTCAACGTGCATTTGCAGAAAAGCGGGCGTGTGGCCGGCTTTGCTGCTTTTCTGCTCTCTTCCGGAACACACTTCTTCAGACTAAAAGTGCACCCTGTGGATTATCATTAACTGCTTGTGGAATGTTTGTTAAATTGTCGTTTGGCTCATGATGATTAATACATTAAGTAAGGTAAGACCCATGTTATGTATATATATATATATATATATATATATATATTAGACCTACAAAGTGTACAAAACGTTTTATTTACCATTTCTTCTATATATTACAACATTATGGTCGCATACTACGCAACTGTACGCATCTATATATATATATATATATATATATTTAGTATATGTATTCATTAAGAGGACAATAGGCACAAGATCGTGGCTTACTGACAGCTTTAAAATTGTGCCGGCAGCTTTGAAAATAATTGACGACAGTTTTGTGCGGAACATTCGCCAATGCGATTATCTGCACGCCGTCTTCCGCACACGTGCGCCCGAAGCCAAACAAACTCTACCAGCAAGCTGGCAGGTCTCTTTGGTGTGCGTTGTTTGTTTTGTACGATGCTTTTGTCGTACGAACACGAAAGTATATCCTCTAAATGACTTCGTTGGCTTGCTGATTTGAAAGCTTTCGCTCGCCAACGGTCCAATCCGATTATCTTCTAGATTCTCATTTGGAATGCCGGTTCATTCTATGACCACGGAAGCAATACCGGTGTACACCAATTGATACATTGCCTGAGTTTTCAGACGTTCAATAATATCCGATGCAGGAAAAAGGGAATAGGATTGCATGCTGTGTGAAAATTAGTCTACGATTAACATACCTTAGCGGGTTGAAAGGACTATTAGCTGTGTAGACAGTTGTTTATGCTGTCTTTATATGCGTGTACGCCAGTGTAAGTGGTACATACAAATATATATACTCATGTATATACTATATGACATATAAAGAGATGCTATATACAATCTATGTAAGTCATACTACTATAAATATTTATATATATATATATATATATATATATATATATATATATATATATATATATATACATATACACCATGTTGATAGTGGAATAAATGTTTTCTATTAGTGCTGCTCCAGGTGCGTATCATATTTACACAAATTTATTAAAAGCTATTTTATGTTTGCTGTATCGTCCTCTAAATAACGGACATTTTAATGTGCTCTACGCGGTAAAATGCACCTAAATTCTATCACTGTTCGAGGGCTGCAGAGGGAAATATGGCCTTTGTAATAGGAGCGATGTATGTATGTATATATTTATATATATATATATATATATATATATATATATATATATATGTATATATATATTTATATATATATATATATATATATATATATATATATATATATGTATATATATATATATATATATATATATATATATATATATATATATATATATATGGGATACCCAGTGTAAAGGGCGAAGTTTCGCTTGAACTGGTACGAGAATGGTGTGACTCAGTATCTCTCTCTCCCTTAACCTACACCAGGCAGAAAATTGATGTCACGAGGCCCTGACAGAGCTCGTTGTCTTTATCGCTTCGCTGTTCTTAGTGAGCTGCACAGGGCAAGAGGATAGGCAGACTTAAGCCAAAAATATTTAACTGAGTAATGGATCAATCTCCTGATACAAGTGTCTTGGTACTTAAGAAAAAGGAACGGGTCAACTTAGTGAGATCACATGCACCCAGTTGGAGCGCGCGGCCAGTCATACTCAGCGTGAATTTATTTCTACATTCACTCTACTCGACAGACGCTCTCATCGATCTATAATAGGTGCTGTATGATACCGGTGCCAAGTGCTCCGCTGGTGTGGCTTGAGTATGTATCCGGCCCGGGTCTTAATCTATGTTATATAATAAAGTTGGGCTGCTGAGCTCTCGCTAGCAGCCTGCGTTAACAGCTCAACACTGCCTTCTACTCGGCGAGCAATTTAAGAGGCTTTCTTAGAACGCTGGGTCTGTTATACAACGATTTGGGAATCGTTTGCGTGCACTTAGGAATCCTGGAAGGAATGTCCAGGATCTGCCTCGTGCCCAAGGTACTCAAGGAAGAGCGTGTATCAGTCGACATGGCTGAGGTCAAATCGGTGTGCGAACGGTAGCAATGAAAAAAAACGTCCTGTTATTATACCATCTACCTTTAAATCAAGCATTGCCACCGACTAACAGACGTATAGGAGCCCGAAGCGCGTAACGTATACTTTTACTACATTTCTTTGCACCCGATCCGGCGTAGTATTACCGCACTGACTGACGGAGGGTGAAAACGACCGACAACTATATCATGACATAAAGGGCTCCTTTATTGTTACATGAAACAACAATGTATTGTACAGTGGTTCGTACTGTGTGTAACCGACACAAGGAGCCGTTTTGTAAGCCGTTAAACAGGCTACGCCATGGTGTGTGGCCATCCCATTGCCACTTTAGGCTGTTAGATCGTACATGAAAAAAAAATGTCTAAGCAAGTTCAACTTTTTTAGTTGCCATGAGGTGTTTTTTTTTTTCTATTGTTCCGATACTAAGTTAAGAGTAGAAAGAACACCAGCCGTTAGTTCATGAGAGCACCTCCAGCGTAGGTTCCTCAAGAAAATTTCTTGTGTTCATTTTCTCAATTTTCTATATTAGCCAGATAAGGCTTGCCTACAAAAGCGATATATGCTTTTGCAAAGAAGAATACATTTATAACAGCGAGTGCGCACAGTAGGGCACGGGGTTAGGGTGAAGCGGCAAAAATGCAGCCCCTCGAGACGCGCTGAGGCCTCTACTATGTCGGTAACGTAGTAAAAATAGTTAAGGTTTGGAGTAATGCATATTCCTGAGTCTCGTGTATAGGTATGAGTTAATAAGATAGTATCACAAAAAATATAATCAAGGTCAACTGTGTCATGTTGTAGAAGAAAATGTATTTACGAGCGCTCCAATTACTAAAATTGTGTTAATTAAAAATATCAATTTAGTCGCCCTAATTTGAGAAGTAAAATAAATTCATAGATTTTGCTAAACGCGCTCGTTTAGTAGTAGACAATTTTTCCAGCACTTATGAACTAGTGTTAGGTTATCCTTAAAGGTCGCATACATGTTAGTCCAGGTGTGTTGAATCTATACTGGGCAGAGTCAAGCATCTAGTTTAAGAGAAGATAAGACTAAGTTAAACAACGTTTTTAAGTGTTTAACTAATATAATTTCAAAGACGCTGTATGGCATAGAACTTTGTGAAACGGAGCTGCAGTTTTTAACGTAGTTCCTCGAACCCTCGAAAGAACGACAACATTGCCAGTATAGGTTTTTGTAAGCATTAGTCTTATTAGTATTGGCTAGGAACAACGCAAACGATTTGAGAGGTTTGGGGAGCTAACTAGGGGTAGAGCGCTAGACATAGGATTGAGGTTCGAAAGTAATTATAGTGCAATAAATTACCTATACTTTGCATTGACGAAGTACTTGTCGTAATGATGCACAGTACAGTGGACAAAATGATTCGCACAACATTTAGCCTTCTACTGGAAAATACGGCCTCAGTGGCACCTAACTGGTTGTGCTCAGATTGAACTGCGGCTTTAGTCGGCGCTAGTGTTTATTCGATACCAGTGCGACGAGTGCCCGATTTGTAGATTTGGATTCATAAATACATAAATAAGTTGAGCGACGTTAGTGTCTCGCCGATGACTCACTCGTAAATAAATGACTCTAGTCGGCCAGTTATGCGGCTCGGTAATGCTTTGTGGCGTTGTGGGTTAGATTTCGATACGCTTTAGCGCCTGCATCGTCTATTGCGAGTAGGGCTCTGCCACCACCCACACGATCTACATATAATAATAGTCATTATTTATGTAACGGTTTCCTGAACCACGCAACGCACCACGCTATTTCTTTGTTTTTCGTATTAATAATAAGTTGACTGTGTTGTCCCAAAAGCAGCTCGGCAGGCCCCAAGACGCTCAGAACTCCACAGCGTTATCCGAAAAGCTCTCAGGGGGGCCTGAATACTATTCACAACCAATGAACCCAGAGGCTTGGCAACCACCAGTGAAGTACGACCTAATAGAGTTAACGTTCAATTATACTCATACGGGAAAATTATTTTTAAAAATGCTTAGCGCGTGACATGAACGCCTCATGCTCAGCAGAAAAGAACGTATTCTGAGCGGCCTAAGAGAGACATTTTTCATGTATTTATTCCAATGTATTTATACAATCGAATTATGGCATTATTTATAACCTTGCCTGTCTGTGTACAAAACAACTAGTCTAACTATGGACAGCGTTACTTTCTCGCTAGGAGCCATGACGTAAGGAATAACTAAGATTTGCCTATCCTCATAGATATCGCTAAACGAATTCAAAACATCACGAGCAAGGGACAGTTTTTTAGACAAATGCTGTCCTTCTGTTTTGTGTTGTCTAGGGGTCGAGCGCGACTTCTATTGCGGGCGCCATGGGCTGCGCTAGAGAACAATGAACGTCAAGCAGACGTTCATACCCCGCAGTTGTACTAATTGAACAAGACTAACAGTAGTCGTAGTAACAATAGAACTAATAATAATAATAATTACGCACGGAGACAATTGTCCACTCCAAAGTGCTAATTTAACGAACTTATATAAATAATAATAATAATAATAATAGTAATAATAATAATAATAATAATAATAATAATAATAATAATAATAATTATTATTATTATTATTATTATTATTATTATTATTATTATTCGGTACGGCTTCCGACGTCATCTGCGCCAGCCATAAGGGTTGGCTGGCAACAGGCGATCTTAGTCGGTAGCCCTACACGTTTAACATGATAACCAGGGCCAGACATTATCCGGCTAGTCGTTACCTGCCCCCATAGACTGCCACCTTGACTCACGTTGAAACGCGCCCGGTCGCTGCTTTTCCGCTGTTCGTCGGTGCCGGTGGCACAGACAGATTTGACGCGATTTTGTATTGCACAATTGTGGATTTGCTGCTACGAAGAATTGCTGGCGGCATGGCGTTCGTTGTGCTGCCATTAGCTCTAGTGGCTTTCTGGCTTTCTGTGTGTGGGCGTCGCCGTGAACAAATGTGGCTAATCCATTCGCGGACGTAACAACCGCGGCTCACAAATCAAAAGCGACCGCGGTCACGATGGCGGCGGCCGCGAACACAGAATAAATGCCAACATGCAGCAGTGATGACAGCCATCTGAAAAGCAACAATAACAACATCAACAACAGTCTAAGGTAACGGTAGCAGCAAGAACAACAGCAACAGCAGTATAAGGTAACGGTAGCAACAACAACAACAACAACAGCAGCAAAAAACAAACAACAACACAAACACGGACGGCTTCCATCACTAGCATCAACAACAACAACAACAACAACAACAACAACAACAATAACAACAACAACAACAACGAAACCAACAACAATGTGCGCGGCAGCTGCGCGGGTCAGAAAGTTTCACGAAGAAGCGAACTGGGTGCGGGTAATCAGGACTAGCTCACTTTTAGAGAAATCAAAAGCAACAGCCGTATGCATATGTATACTCGTGCAGGTGCATTGTTATCCTGTTAGATCGCAATGCGACTCCTAGTTTTTTGGAGGAAGTATCATTCAGTAGTCTCTTCTACCTGGCTGATTCACAAGATGGCTCTGTAAGACGACTGTCGAGCCTGGTGGCGTAGTGGTTGTATTTGTCTGCGTCTTGCGACCGGAGGAGACACATAGGTGCGCGGGTTCGAACCCCGCCGTTGCACATTTGTATGCATAGGGGTCCGTCTCACGGAGCAATGCAAAAACCATCACGTGGACGTTAAATCTTGGCTGAGGTTCAGCTCGAAAAGTTTAGATCGCAATGCAAAGGCACAAGGCGTCTCTCGTACGTAGGCACGCAGATTTCCAACACAGATTTAATGCTCACGTTCGAACTATCGTGCGCGTGATTAGCATTCTGACGATTTAGGTCTCTCTCTCACTAATCGGTCAAAGGCTTTTTTTCAACAACATTATGAGCTTACATGGCGGCCCTAAGACAAAATAAGACAAAATGCATTTCGCCGAGCAATGCGAGTATTTGAGAGTTTGTCGCCATTGACCGTGCAAAGAAGACTTGATCGATGAAATACTACCACGGCCGGCACACGTTTGAGTCTTAAGCCTCAAAATTGTGAGTCGCCCCTAAAAAGCTGCAAGATCATCACACTCGCTACCGTGGTAATGCACGGTTATTTGGCAGACTTATTGCGAAATATATTGATTCAAAGAACACGTCTGCTGCCTCCTGGGCACGCTGTTCACGAGTATTTATTCTCGTCCCCTACGGAAGGATACTTGTGAACAGCGTGCCCAAGAGAACGAGTTCTTTGAGTCTATATAGGACGTGTCCTTTGAATCTATATAGGACGTATTCTTTAAATCTATATAGGACGTGTTCTTTGAATCTATATAGGACGTGTTTTTTGAATCTATATAGGAGGTGTTCTTTGAATCTATATAGGAGGTGTTATTTGAATCTATATAGGACGTGTTCGTTGAATCTATATAGGACGTGTTCGTTGAATCTATATAGGACGTGTTATTTGAATCTATATAGGACGTGTTCTTTGAATCTATACAGGACGTGTTCTTTGAATCTATGTAGGACGTGTTCTTCAAGTCCATATAGAACGTGTTCTTGATTTCGCAATAAGGTTATCTCAGCAGAGGTATGGATAGCTAGCTGATTGGCCGCGGTCGACGCCGCTGGCCTGCCTTAATGGTTGCTGTGTTTGCTTAGAAACGAAGTCATCGTCCAGCTCTGTGTATGTCAGGGGCCTGCTGCCACTAGAGGCAACGCGTGTACCTAGTGGTAGTGGTGATGGTGGTCGCACCGGTGGTTCTGTACGAGCGTTTTTCAAATGTACTCTTAGGCGTATTGAAGTTGCTGCTAGATTATATAATACACGTTCAACGTTTACCTTCAGCCTCGACTTGTTCAGTAGGCTTACGACGGTCTTCGGTCGGTCGGTCGGAAACAAGCTAACGGACGAGCTCACCAAGCCCGTCACTAGGTCCCGCCCTTTGCCCCGAGTTTGAACCGCAAGTCACGACATCCAACGGCACAACGTCCTCTTGCAGAGACTTTTAAATCGAAACACTAGATAATAGTCGATTTGTATTGCAATCGTTCGCTAGTGACAGAATTTTTTTCGAATGCTCGGCGGTAATGAAAATATCCGTCTATCTCGTGGCTGATAATGATGCTCGTGGCTGTCTTCGTTGAAGTTGCTGGTGTCGGAGGCACTCGTTTTTAAGGCAAAGAAAAAGGAAGGCGAGAGGAGAAAAGCCGAAATCGAATAGGCTCGAATACGAGTTATGTATGACCTCAATTCAGAGAGTACTACTTGTTCAGTGCAACTTGCGCGTCATATCGTTTTCTCACAACTGAATCGATCTTGTTATTTAGACAGATAGAGATAGATTCAGGCAAGAGCCACGAGTAGTCCGCATGGCCTGTAGACCATGTGGGATGCTCGACGTGACGATAAACATACAACATTTGCCATAGCATTTACGTATCTAACATGCGTCACGTGGGAAACGAGATCAAGCGTTCGATGTCCTGGCAAGACACAGTGGCTTTGAAAAAGAGGTTTTCACTGTTTTAGTAAATTTTGCAGTCTAATCTGGTTTAAAGCTAATTCAGCAGCAGCTGAGACAATAACAAGCAAGGTGCTTAGGTTCACGGGTAGTTGTCACGCTTAAAACGAGCTCTTTTGGGAGCTTATTTTCATAAGCAAGCTATATTGTGATGAAAGAAGCCTATGTGGTCGTCTTAGTAGTGGTTTAAACAAGAGGTTTCACTGTTTTAGTATATTTTGCAGTCTAATCTGGTTTAAAGCTAATTCAGCAGCAGCACCAGCAGCTGATACAATAACTAGCAAAGTGCCTATGTTCACGGGTAGTTGTCACGCTTAAAGCGAGCTCTTTTGGGAGCTTATTTTCATAAGCAAGCTATATTGTGATGAAATAAGTTGTCTATGTGGCCGTCTTCGTTAATACGCGAAGGCTGATGTCTGCTGATACTTTAATCGAAGACGAAACAAAGTCTTTCAAAAACGTTGCGGGAGACAGATTACTTATCCAGCTCGTATTTCGATGTTTCGCTAGGCACCTCGACGCCACCGCAATTCTACACACTCACACAAAGTTTCGCGTTTCGATTCACCTTGCGAAATTTGCGACAACACCTTGGTGTGACGGGCTGCCGCGTACCTGCTAAACGTGCGCGTCAGGGCTAGCCCAAAATCCCCCTCTTATGCGCAATTCGTCTGCAATTGATCAACAACAGCAAAGGAATGTATCATCAAGCAGTGTCCGAAATGACCGTCTCCGCAGCGGAGGATGTCTATAATCGGCCTTTAACTTCTGGTGCGTTCGTTATCACGTCTACATCTCTCTCTCTCTCTATATATATATATATATATATATATATATATTTTGTTTTGATTTTTCGTAAGGCTATTGCCCGTGTACGGTTTTTCATGTCATGGCTAATTTTTAATCCACTCCGGCATTTACCTTGTCTAAATTGGAAACCATGCAAACCAATTTAAGAGTGGCCGGTCTGGGACTCGAACCCAGTCCTCCCGAATGCAAGGCAAGGGCTTTGCCACTAAGCCATCTTGTATATATATATATATATATATATATATATATATATATATATATATATATATATATATATATATATATATATATATATATATAGTTTTTGTGTTGGTGCTTCATCAGAAGCACGCAAGTGTTGCGTTAACTTTGGACTTTATGCAAAAACGAGCTTTGATTCGGTGGCGGATGGCGTAGTGTGGGTCTTTGCCGCTCGATGGATGGCCCTCGTGCGTTTCCCCGTTTTTGCCCCCTGAGAGTCGTGGACAACCGTTTTACGGCAAGCTGAGCCCGGCAAACCAGGGTGCAGCGACCTGAGCGCCCCGACACCTTAGAAATGGCAGATTAATCGATGCGTTTGCGCTACGAATGTGCATAGGGTAAACATCTTCGCTACAATGCTGCCTTTTTGGGTGCTATTACACATTTTTTATGCCAACTCAATTAAGCTATGCAAAAACGTCATATATATATGTATTATTTGCGAACGATCCTATTTGATAATGCAATTTTCCGGCTTTTATGCGTATACTGGCCAAACTCTATCTATAGTCATATACAATAGTTCATACATCCATACATAACATCAAACGTATAGACATTAACGACACACATATAGATGACTGAAAATTCAGAAAGGTGCTAGCTTCTTATTTGTCAATAACTAATTGTCCCGATTTCAATATCGTATTGTGCAGTCTGAAAACGGCTGTAGAGTAAACTCCGATATCGTCTTTGTTAGGGGGAAACCGGCGTAACTCGGCGTTATTTAGCACTGTACAAAGGGAACTGTTACTTGAAACACACTGAGAACTGTTGCTGCTTGTCCCGCCAGGATTTGCGCCTGAGGTGCATATTTTAGTGTAAAAAAAACATCTTCACACTGAAGTCTGGACGGAAGGGATATAGGGACAGCGATGACGCAGACATTTTTTGTATGTAGCCCAACTCGCTTATATAAACCGCGCTAAAATGTTTCCTACTGGAACCAACATCACAGTCACCACCACCACCACCCTCATCACTTGGATGGAGCAAGTTGTGATTGTAATAACAGCAGTATTTATTGGCAGGTACGAGGGGATTCCAGATTGCCGTGTTGTTGTTTTTTCTACTCTGCGCGTTGGAGTGTGTCTATCCCTTCGGGTCGCCCGCGTTTTTGCTGCCGAGAGCCATTGGAAAGATGCTGATTTTTCTATCTGCGCTAAATCGACGTACTATCGAGCTAAGCTATACTTTATGGTAAGGTGAACAAGGCAGAAGAATAAGATGAAAAGAAGAAGATCTTTGTGCCCAGCCGATGTTGTGCTTCTCCTGCTTCTGTTGCTACCACGGCGGATATACTCATGTGTTCGCATTGTGTTATATGTACATCTAGAGATCTGTCTAATCTGCTGATAGAGGTAACGAACGGTCAAAACGACCGCCGTCTCACCCCTGAAAGACTTCAGTAAGATGTTGAGACGACTTCTTGCTCATTTACCGTTTTCGAGTCGTTCCCTGCAGCTGCTGCTCGTGATGCAACACCTTCTCCTCGCAGAGGAAACAAGACTCGACAAGAAAGTAGTTTTGCTTTAAAATAAATGTGATCATTATTAACTTGTCGTCGTCCTGTTCGCAAAACACAGGCTTATGTCTAGTAGTCGAGAAAGTACCAGTATGTTCTAGTAATCTAAGTCCTTGTATTAGTAATATGCTCATATTATGATTTTTCTCCATGAAAATAAGTCGATTGTCACCGTTTTGCACACAATTTGCTGCTAAAAAAATATTACCCAACAACTTACTTTGGGAATTCATTTGTAATGCCTCATCTGGGATTTATCACGCAGAATATGTCGTTTGGGATGCTATTCTAAAGTAGTAGGCAGTTTATCGCATAATGTGTTTTCTCTGTAACATATTTTATCCTGCGTATATATAGATATAGATATAGATATAGATATATATATATATATATAATATATATAATAATAATAATATATATATAATATATAAATCTATATAATAATAAATATAATATATATAATTATCTATCTATATATATATATAATCTATAGATAATATATATCATCTAAATAATATACTATCTCTATATTCTCTCTCTCTCTCTCCCTCCTCATCTCTCTCTAATCTCTCTCTCTATATATATATATATATATAATATATATCATATGAAACCCTATACGGCTTAACAATTAAGTAGGCTGCGATAGTGTGTTTATGTGTAGTATTATTTTTCCACCTGAGGGAGAGAGAAGTGACCCCATTTCAGGATCAAATAAATACCCCAGGTCGATTCGCCTTAGTTGGAGTAGGACAGCCAAGTTTCCATGGTTCAAATTGAGAAGTCTAAGGGCGAAAAAAGTTGCAATCATAGCAACAGCATAACTTCAGCGCAACCGTTAGAAAAATGTGTAGTGTACTCTTCCAACCAGTTTTAGTATGTTATTCGTCTGTAAAAATATTAGGGAAGCGTTTGGAAACTAAAATAAACCCATATAAACGTACGTAGACCTTGATGTCATTTATGGTTAAAAAAAAATTTTAGTCCTGTGAACAATGCGAAAAATTAGGTCTTGACTAGCTGATTGATAACGTATATATACAATATATACGGTAGTTCAACAAGTTTCTTAAAATGAAAACCAAGAAGTTTCCAAATCTTGTTTTAATTTTCTCTTATTCGATATACTCCCCGAGAAGCTCAATACACTTTTTCCACCGAGATTTCAGGGCATTTATACCTTTTAAGTAGAATTCCGCGTCTTTAGACTAAAAATAGGCATTGCCAGCAGCCTTAGCCTCTTCATTGCTGGAAAAACGCTTTCCACCGAGACTATTCTTCAAATGTCCGAAGAGGGAATAATCAGAGGGGGCCAGGTCTGGAGAATAGGAAGGTTGTTCAATAATTCGAACCTCAGTTGGGGCCAGTTTTGCCGATGCTTGCCGCGACTTGTGTGCAGGAGCATTGTCCTGGTGAAACAGGACAACCTTCTTCTGCAAAGCGGGCCGTTTCACGATGAGTTCTTGCCTCAGGCAATCCAACAGTCTTGCATAATATTCTCCCGTGATCGTTTTACCGCTCTCAAGGTAGTCGACCAGAATTATTCCACATTGGTCCCAAGAAACCGTAGCCATCATCTTTCCGGTCGATGCCGTTGTCCCGCACCCTCTTCGGAGGTCCTTCACCAGGTTGCACACCATTGGCGAGATGCTTCTTGGGTCTTGGGAGTGTAGTGATGGACCCAGCTTTCATTGACGGTCACGATTCTGCGCCAAAAATCCGACGGTTTTTTTTCGACATCTTGGCCAAATTTCGCTTTGAAGCGGAAACACGCGCGTCTTTTGCCTTGGTTGAGCACATGCGGCACCAATTTTGCTCTGAGCTTTTTCATCTCTCAAGTTCTCGTGCATGATGAAATGTACAACACCACCCAACTGATCCCCAAGGCCTCCGCTATCTCCCTAATGTCCACTCGCCTTATCTGGGCAACGATTTTCCGCACTTTTTTTCCACGTTTTCCTCACATCAGTTGCCGTTTTTGGGCGTCCTGAACGTAGTTCATCCTCGGTGCTCCCTGCGACCTCTTTTAACTCATTAATCCAGTTGAACACAGTGGCAAAATATGGCGCAGAGTCACCGTACACCTCGTCTAACTCAGTTTTCACTTGGGTCGCATTCCAACTTTGACATAAAAACGCTTGATAACCACTCGAAACTCTTTTTTCTCAATTTTTCAAAATCACGCCGATACGTTGCACGGGAAAAGCGATCAAACGAATCGCAACGGCCAATCACCATAATATTTTGACTGCTAGCAATCGAAAAGTTGCCGTTTTCCAATAGCGGTGAAAGCGCGAAAAATCGAATTCTGAAAGC
>QVRM01000816.1:0-60000 GCA_003439945.1 Dermanyssus gallinae
ATTAGCAACTCATGTTTTTTGTGATAATTTCGGCTTGGTTTATTTAAACGGCTTGAATTTAAGCGCATGATTACATGACGAAACATGAGTATAGTGTTGATTTCTGCAATCTCAACATCGGTTCATACAAAAAATAAAAAAGTGTGAAAAAACAGTGTTGCAAAATATTAGCAACAATAGCGCCTTACAGTTATTCGATTCTTAGCAGGGCTGTATGACTCATTTGAAACTACATATTTATTCTAGAAACGGGTTTTTCGTCCCTTCTTCTGAATCAAATCGTAAACTCGGTCTTTCATGGAGTTAATGAGCTTTGTAAGTACGAAAGTGGAATATTAGTTCATGCTTGCTGGACAGCTTCTTTGAGGTCCGACAAATGATTATATTGTCGACCATTTGCGTAAATCTGCTTTACCAAATGTCCCCAAAGATTTTCAATAGGATTCAGGTCTGGACTTAATGCCGGCCAGTCAAAAAGTGGCACTCCTTGTTCTTGAAAAAAGGCTATAGTGCTAGCCGAGGTATGAAACGTGGCGTTGTTTGTTGAAAAAACTGCGCCAGGTCCCCCAATTCTTCTGAAGTGGGCTTCTAACTGGGAACCGACAATGCGCTGGTACATGTCAGAATTGTTTCGGCCCACAATCTCGACTAGTCAGACTTCCATTATATCCAAACGCGCCCCAATATTTCACAGAGCCACCACCGGCCACACGTTTCGAGAACCATTTAGGTTCCTTCCGTAAGTCGTGCCAATAGTACTGACAGCCGTCAGGGCCATCGAGATTAAATTTCTTTTCATCCGAGAAGACGATGTTTTCCACTCGTTATCCCAAGTTTGGTATCTATGCGAAAATTCACGCCGTGCGACTTGTGCTTCGGTTGCAGTCGCGGCATAAGCTTCCTTTTCGCGTATCGCACGTTTTTGTCAGAACTTAACACTCGGTACACTGTGGATCGGTGCACTGGCACTCCCAAGTAGTCCTGATCCTGGAAGAAGACATTTGGTCATGAGTAGCCAACTGTATGATCCTTCGCCGATCTCGAGTAGTCAAAACTGGCTTACGCCCACTGTTAGATCCGCACCTTTGGTTCACTCCAGGGTGTAAGAACCTGCTGATGGGCTCTTATGCCGTCCTATCTGGTTGCTATAGCAGTTACTGTATGACCGAGCTCAGCATAGCCTCAATTCTTGTTTTCGTTATCCGAAAGATCCTTTGTACGACCCATGGTTTAAACATAAGATTCGTCGTTAGTCGGAACAATGACTAAGCTGTAGAATATTTGCAGCTATATAAACGATTGATTTAGCTAGACAATATTCCTGACATGATCCTGGGATCGAATATCAGATGTATAGTAGATCTATCCTTTACAAACAAGAGCTGTGTTGTTAGCATGTTATTGTTGCTAATATTTTGCAACACTGTTTTTCACACTTTTTATTTTTTGTATGAACCGATTTTGAGATTGCAATGAAATCACACTATACTCATGTTCGTCATGTACATCATGCGCTTAAAATTTTCAAGCCATTCAATAAACCAAGCCGAAATTATCGCAAAAAACATGAGTTGCTAATTTTTTGCAACACACTTTGATATATATATATATATATATATGTAAGGGCCTCACTGATTGCTGGGAGGAAAACACGAATGTTGACCACCACGGCTATAGTTTTTACTTCGTCCGATTCCTCCGCTAAGTCGGTACAGCGCCGTCTTCCCGGCCTGTCTCACCTCACTGCAATTTTCCTCGACCGCGTTTAAACAACCTCTCTACTCACTAACTGTAATGTCGTCAGCTCTACCGGGACCAAATTCAGGTCACATGTCGGCGGTCACCGACCTGCCGTCGTTGCTGTTGCGTAGCACTTTCTCCGCTAAGCGAGCCGCTTTCACTAACTATCGCTAAGCCAACGAAACAATCTATTCTACAGTCCTATAAATAGATATATATATATATATACATACATATGGTACAATAAATAAATGATGATGATTTTTATGTATGTCAATTACAAGTTACATTTGTAATATCTTTAACACATTTGTACTTAACGTTGTTGCATATCCATTTAATGCAAGTAGAAGAAAAGTCCGAGCACCAATATTGACAAATGAGTGGATAAAAAAATTGCGCAGTTGGTAGCTAGTTTTGATTGCTTACAGTAGCAGATTGAGAGCGGGGTCCGAGACGCTCCATTGCTGATATTGGTTACTACTTCTGCTTCCGTATTAATCGTCCGGACGGGGATGTTGTTGTTGTTGTGGTTTTGTTTTGTTGTTGTTGCTGTTGTTGCTGCTAAATGAAGTACCCTGGTAAAGTGGATGGTAAATTGCTATTGTGATCGTTGTAGTTGTCGCTGTGCTGAGCAGAAAATAGCTTATAGGCGGACATAGTGCTGTTGATGCTACCTCCGTTACTGGCACACACTCACAAGCAGACCCCCCGCGGGAAACAATTTCCCAACACACGTATCGAAGGCTGCCGCTATAAAATCTAAGGTAAATATGGCATCTGCATTTTGTAGTTTAAGACAAAAATCTGCCGTCCAACATTGAAGACCACCAACGAGGTGTGCTCGGTGGCCAGCCAGCGTAGTTAGAAACGGCTGATTAAGTTTCCAACAATGGTGTTTAGCATACCGTTGGGCAAACAGGTGGGCGCATGCTCACCTCGGTTCTACGACAAAAAAAAATCGCTTAGATTTCATAGAAGCGCAAGCCTGAAAAAGAATCCTCGTGTAACCAATGGACGGCCTTTGCCTACTACAAGTACTAACGACGCCAGTCGCAGAGCCAAGATCGTGCAGTCAAAGCTGTCCCAAGAAAACGTTTCTTCCGCTGTTCAAACCCTGCTCTGTTTTCTGCTTTCTACAGATCAGTTTGCGCTAACCGACGCAAATACTAGAGCAAGTTAATTGAAAAACACCCCGTTTAACCCATGGGTATGGCAAGACTCCCAAAACTCGCGCTGTCCACTTTCTACGTTGCAACAATTGTCGCATACGAAAGAGGGACGGGGTATTCGTCCAATCCCAGTAGGTCAGTCCTGCGTCGACTGGTCGGGTAGGCCCTTAAAGAGCTCGTGTGAGTGGACCCAGTGTTCTACTTGTCTTGTGGGTGTAGCCCATGTGAAGTGCTATCGCCGCGCACCGATGTAGGGCAAACCAGCCCGCTCGATGCCCTGGAGGTCCTGAACTGGAAGGCGCCCGCCCAAACGACACCCTGCTTCAGATTCGCGACGGCGAATACAATCCGAGTGTCGGAGCTTGAGCAAATAGTCTCCAGCTGCGTTCCCGTCCCACCGGGAACAACGTAAGCACATCGGAGTAGAAAACAAGACGAAGAAGCAGGTGGCAGAGCACAAAGTGGCACAAGAAACCGGCGGCAGCTCGAAACCTCCCGCCAAGCTTGTAGTTGATTCGAACGTCTCAAATGCGTCGACCGCCACCCGTACTGTTGGTAAACAAAACCAACAGCAACAACAGTGCCAGGGAGAAGCAGAGACATCGAGTACAAAAACCGCAGCAGCAGACGTCGCCAAAAGTGTTGTCGATCTCGGTCAACAGCGCCAACAACGGCGAGATGAGAGAGCGGCCGACCGGCAGCAACGACAGCGGGAGAAGCTGGAGAAGGAGCAGCCGGCGCCGGCAGCAGAAAGTGACGTCACTACTCCACTGCAGCCGCGCGACCCGGTTGTAGAGACAATGGACTCTACAGAGGCAGCCAACATAGATCAGCTGGACAACGAGGCCGAGCGATGCCCCCAAAACCACAAGCAAACGATAGCAGAACAACGCGAACCTAACGCGAACAGGAAGCACCGTCCTCTTCGAGCAGGAAGTGCAAATGTAGACCTGGGCGAGCTAACACTGTGAAAAACCGTGTGTTGCCCATGAGGGCTCTCCGTTTGGAGGGCTTCAGCCGAACAACGTCGGCAGAACAGCTGCGTGGTTGGCTAACCGGGAGGCATACTGTAGTGCGTGCTATCTGGAAACTCAAAGTTTCACGGCCGGACTCCGTCTTCTGCGTGGTTGGTGATAAGAGTTTAAAGTTTTAAGTAGCGCCTTCTGGCGAAAGGCGTGAGTTTCCGGCGCTGGCTGGGAGCTCCGCCGGCTCAGACTAGGGTATGCGAAGAGTTTACTGATGGGCATGGTTTAACAGCTAGACAGCAATGACGCTCCTACCAAGGCAGCTGCAAATTATTGCTTTGGAATTGCGAAGGTTATCTGGGGCTTTAAAGCTAGCACCAGAACGTTTGTTTGAAGGTGTGGACATTGTACTCTTGACGGAGACTTTCATGCGGGAGAGAAACTGCATTTCAATGAGATGCAAGGTTTTTATCTGCTAGCGAGTCTTCCAGACGGAGGGCGGGGAAGACCAGTAGGTGGACTTTCAATCTATTTACGAACAGGGTCACCGCGAATGCAATGTGTGTGTCGAGGTGAGTGTTGCATGACACTCACCTCAGGTAGTTTCAACCTCGCATTGTTCTACCTGCCACCTCATTACGAGGATGTTGAAGTTGCCGATGCGATCAGTGCTGGTCTAGCGGGACTAAACCTCAAGCTACCCACTCTGGTCGGCGGCGACTTCAACTGTCGTATTGACGTAGTGGCGCCACCGGACAGGAAAGGTTATGGGCTTCTTAAGCTTCTAGAGAACAGAGGCCTGCATTGCGCAAATGAGCATGATAAATTCACGTACGTTTGCCGAAGTGGAACGAGCAGTATTGACCTCCTGTTTCATAACCTTCATCATCCGACGGAATTTCAAGGATGCGAGGTTCTTAATATTCCAGCACGGAAGCACCTGCCGGTGCTAGCGTCTCTGTGTGTGCCTGGTCAGGGGCGCGTGCCGCGTCGGACAGCCGACAACGTACTTTGTCTAGGCAGCTAGATTTTGCGTGTCTGACGCGCGAATTACGGCTGCTTGGAACAACTTCTGACATTGAACAAAGCAACCACGCTTTGGAGGCCACTGTTAAGGCTGTAGTCAAGAAGAAGTACAGACAAAGACAGGCGCGGCCCTGGTTTACACAGGCCTGCTACCTGAAACGTCGGGAAGTGTTGGGGCTCCTGCGCCGAGCACGGGCTCTACATTCCGACCCCCAGATAGTTGCTGATTGTAGGGAGCTTTATGGCCGACATAGGGCAACCTACAAGAAACTGCTTGTGGAGACTAAGCGCCGGTATGATGAGGAAGAGGAGTTTCGTATGCTTGAGAGGGCAGAGCGCGAACCCCATGTCTACATTGTTTGCCGGCTAAACAAGGCATGCACAGCATGACAAAGGAGCAGTTGCGGCAGCACTTCACTGCCCTTCTGCTCGATGCAAACGCCCCCGCGCCAAACCCAGTTATTGAGCAACCGCTCACTCTGGAGCAGCACTACATGAATTTGCCGTTTACGGTGGAAGAGGTGGTGCAGATCTTGCGCGGGTTTGCCCAAGAAGAAGAGTAGTGGTTCTGATGGATCTATTACGAACATTGGGCTGAGTCGTCCGAGTTTTAGCAGGGGAGCTGTGTAATCTGTTTAATCAGATACTTAGCGGGGGACACATACCTCAGGTTTGGCACGGGGTCAGGCTTACTCTGCTATTCAAGGGCAAATACGGTGACAACGTGGACGATCCAAATCTCTACTGGGGTATCGCGTCGAAACGCACTCTTAAGAAAATCTTCGCTAAGTTGATTATCTCGAGGGTGTTTCCAACTGCGGAGAAGGCCCTATCTCCGGAGTAATTCAGATTCAGGAAGGGTCGAGGTACACAGGACGCGATCCATGTACTCCAGTCGGAAGTTGAGCGGGTGTTGGCTGTGCCCGGGGGTCACTTGTACGCCGTCTTTATCGATTGTGTCAAGGCCTTCGACAAAGCTCCCCGCCACTTACTAGTCGATTCATTTTGACATGCTGGGGTGGGTGGTTCTTCTCTACGAGTGCTCTCCAGCTTCTTTGCTGAAGACCGCCTTGAAGTAAACATAAGGGGCGAAGACACCTTGCAGCTGAGTCAAAACGTAGGGACCCCTCAAGGGGACCCTCTCAGTTGCATGGCCTTCTCTTTGCTTATCGCAGACCTAGCCCGCCATGTGCGGAAGGAGTTTAGAAACGCCGTCGTCGTTATGTATGCGGATGGCATCGTAGTGGCCGACCGGGACCGCGGTGCCATTCGTCGTATTGTCGGCGACGTAGAAAGTTACTTTCACCGTAAGGGCCTGCAAATAAATGCGCGGAAGACGAAAGCTATGAAGTTTTGCCGTGGGGGTCGATTGTACCCCCACGGCGAATCTGCCACAGCAGACGTAATACCTTGTTGTGGTCAACCGCTGGAGTTTGTCAACTCTTTCCCGTATTTGGGTCTTAGACTGCACTATACGGAAACGACCTTTACCCAGCACATCGGCGACAGGTGTCGAGCGGCTATTACCTCTATTCACACAGAGGTGAGAGACCCTCGACGACTGTCATTGAGTGCGGCCGTGCGTCTTTTTGAGCTTAAGATTGTGCCAATGTTGAGCTACAGCCTTGGCAGGGTGTGGGGCCATCTTTCAGCGGCAAATTTTGCGCAGCTAGAAAGATGCTTCACAATATATATATGAAGCGGGTTCTTTGCTTACCCCGGAGGGCAAGAAGCCGCTTCGTGTACCTGCTAGCGGGTTGCGGGCCGGCAGTGGAAACAATCAGAGTCAGGTTTAGGTCACCTATTACAGGACCACTCCAGCAATTTTTTGTTAGAGTGGCAGGGAAAAGTGACCGAGGCCTCGGCAGAGGTAGCGCAATTGGATGTGTACCTCGCCAGGGAGCTTTGGGATGGAATGGCATGCACTAGCCGGCACGTGTACACAAGATACATTGTGCATGGCTATCATCACTTGGTATGTTCGACCCAAAGATTTCTTCAAGTTGGCGATCAATGTCGTTGCCGGTTCTGCTCGCAGATATGCGCTAAATACCACGCAGTGAGTTGCCAGAAGCATCGGCGGTCTTTGCACTTTCTCGCCCGGTGGGACGGTCGCTGAAGTGTTCAAATTGTATAAAATGAATGAATTGTATTATAATTATGTACCATCTTGAAATGCAATGTTATTGCGAAATAAAACAATATATATATATATATATATATATATATATATATATATATATATATATATATATATATATATATATATATATAAATAGAACCCCACACCAGGGACAAAACCTGTGATCGAGCACGCTAGAGCCCAGAAAAGCGTTGCCTCCCAGGGCACGCCGCCATTAATATAATGCTCGACGGGTAACATATATTTATCCACAATGGAACTATACTGGGTTTAAAAAGCCTATATATGTTAAAAACTGAGGGCTTTAGACCCGGTGCGCCCGGTCGAGACGGAATACTCGCTCACGAACCACCTCATGACCCCTTCTCGCGGAGAAGACGCGCCACGCGATCACAGACGTCGTCATGTCTCTTTATGGTCTTGTTTTGTGTGTGATATCGCACATCTGAGCGACCTGAGCCACGTCTCAGGCGCATGACACCCGTGCCTACAACGTTTGTTGTAGCCCGGGCGTCCCCTGGCCAATCTGGCACGCGTTGGTAGTGCGTTGATCCTGAGCTTTAGTAGGTTTAAATACTTCTTACCAGATAGGTAGGGCATACCCTTAATCCAGTAATGTACAAAGGGCGTTTCGTGTGCTTTTTTAAAATGTGCCCCATCGAACGTGTTGTGTAGTTGTTGAGACCAGTAATCGGTCTCTTGTGTAGGCGGTCTCAATGGAGGTTCCAAGCGCTCGCAATGAAGTCTTGTTTTCGCAAGATCTTTTTTAAAGTGCTCGGTGGTTAGCATCCATTGGACCCCAAGGTGCGTGGAGTGTCGTAGTGCTGTCAGGCGGGAGAGGCGGATTCTGGGAATGAATGTTTATATATATATATATATATATATATATATAAAGGCTATAGCTGCTTTTCCCGAGCTAGTGGCTTCTATGCAACTAGGTGCGGGATTAAAGGAGGACCAGAAGCCGCCGCTTCCGTCGAATTCAACAGGGGGTTAAGAAAAGTCTTAGATAAGCACGGCTTCGCAATGCCTTTAGCATGCTTCGTCGAGATCACTTACTAAATGTTGTGGGGAGATCCATATTCTCTACTTACCCAGCTGCATGCTACCGAATGTGTAGACTGGTCGCTAATCTCCTATGGCAAGAAGAAGTGCTAAAATCGATGTGTGGAATACAACAAAGTGACCCGCGAGGGCCAGCTCTTTCCTGTATTGCTATCGCTGAACTGCACGTAAAGCTTCGATCGGAGTTTTAACCGTAGTACCTTGATGACGCTGCAGGAGACCTGGCAACGATCCAGGTCGAAATCAAGGCGGTGCAGAAATTCAAGCGCGCTCCGGCCCTACCACTTAGCGCGGACAGATGCGAGCTCTTTCTACTGTCAGAGAAGCACCGTGACGAGTCTATTTTAAGTATCCGGGCAAGACTGCCCGACATTCAGTTAGTAAATGAGGATAAGATCGAACTTTTTGAAGCTCCCTTTACCGATGGCGGCGCTGCATACTGCGCAGAAAACTTGTTGAAAGTCGGCCGGCAGACTTCAAACTCTTGATGCCCACTCTGCGTTATACCTTATGCGACGACGTCTCTGCACGCCTTGCCTGGTGTACCTTCTGCTTCTGCTCTGCACGCCTTGCCTGGTGCTCACCTTCATTAAATGGATCGACCTTCTCGACAGTTGCCACGGTATGCTGCGCACAGAACAACAACGGCCTGCTCAAGGTTCACTTGGCATTTGCATCCTAGGACCAGACATCACTTACTGTGACCGCTGGGGCCTGAGAATTCGCCATGCTAGGAATTTGTCATTATATTGTTACTTAATGTAAACTTAGACAATATTTAAGGGTTTAATAATTTTGATTAAAGTTGAACTCTAGCTCAGGTGGCCAGAGCCTCCGATGACGCCCTGGAGGGGTTCTGAGCATGTTAGGGAGAGCCCCAAGGTGGAAAACTCAGTGAGCGTTGCACCACCTTGTGGTAAAAAAGAGGCAAGACCCACTTCTAGGACTAACCCTAGATTTAAAAGGAAAATCTCACCTTTAAATCTGTTGTGATTCAGTGAGCGGGAAGTGGCCACAACCATTCCCCTCGCCGCAACCGGGGGCGATGCTGGGCAATAACACACGTTATTTAGGTTTCATGTGTACTTTCCAGCAGTTACATTGCGCGCACTAGTTGGGAAGCTGGCCCGAGCGCACGCCTGGCTGGGGAGCTGTCACCGCAGTGCCATAATTCTGCCGATCGCTATTGAAAGGTTAGGGCCAATGGGTGAGGAGACCGCCAAAGAGGGTAACTGCTGTGACGAAGAATGCGCGAGCCGGGGAATATCTGTTGCAGCGTATTTCCATAGAAGTTCAACGTGGAACTGCAGGTGGTGGTAGTGGTATCGCTTCATTGCCGAGAGAAAGCCGCCGAAAATGCCGTAGCAGTAATAGCTAATATTTGACTATGAAAACCCTCAATAGTAAATAAACTAGTCGTCCTTTCGCCTGAGTACGATCCTTGCAAAAAAAATACTGTTGTTAGCTGCAGACGACATCGCTCGGGCAAGCAATGGT
Source organism: Dermanyssus gallinae (assembly GCA_003439945.1). Lineage (NCBI taxonomy): Eukaryota > Metazoa > Arthropoda > Arachnida > Mesostigmata > Dermanyssidae > Dermanyssus > Dermanyssus gallinae. The sequence continues at coordinate 9,609 of QVRM01000816.1, forward strand.
TAATTGAATGACGTTGCCTCTTTTTGGCAGACATTTCGAGGAGATACAAGCAAAAGCTACGTCTGCAATGTTTTTAGGCAATATGCACGATGTGGACGTAAAAACAGCTATATATTGCTTTAAAATCAAAGTACTCCCTGTAGCAACATACTGCCTTTCTACAATTGCACCATACCTGACTCTCAGGCATTTAAAAAGTCTAGACAAGCTAAGGGCCAGATATGTTAAGCGTGTTTTGCGGCTTTTCAAAGTGCGCGTCGGCAACACTTGCCTTAGAAATGTGGCGGATAGAGAGAACACTTATTGAAGACCTAGCACTTAGTAACACACCATTTACCACCGCATATTCTAGACTCATATCGAGCCTACAGAGAAGACAGAAATTTAAATTTGTAGCTGAGAATTATACTGATGGCCCGGCCGTTTCTTCACGTAGATGGAAAGGAGCCATGCAAAGAAACCCCTCGCTAATCTGCCGAATAACCTGGCACCGGTACCACCATTACATATGCATGAGCCAAGCTGTTTTAATATTGAAGAATGTGTTTGTAGCTTTTGCGAGGAGAGTTTGATATTGGGCGCTCAAATCATCGTTCATATACTTGTGTGCCCAGAAATTTGGCGGAACGTCCTTATCATCCAAAGTTAAATGTATATTGTAAACCAAAAAGTCACATTAAAACACCTTGTGAAAATTTAATCACTGTCTACCAATTTTGTGGTGAAATAATGCTAAATTGAATATAACGAATTAATGACGATGCTGTAGATATTGATGAGCTGATGCGACGCCAATACTGTTACTGTGTCACTATATAAAATACTGTTTTAAATATTATCAACTTTGAAGATCACATTCTTTCTCACTGGCCTGGTTTACGTTGACTGGAATTACAGGCTGCACCAATTGTTACCTAGCGCCAAGCAGCTCTACCTTGATCAAATGCATATTTTGGGCGATTTTAGCTGCTTTGTCGTTTGTCACGTTGACTCGTTGAGCTGTTGACACTAGCGAGAGTAGTTTGCTATTGCACTCCTCCAATGCTGATTATCATCACGGAGTTGTCTGTGTAACTGGTCAATGCATTCTTGTATATTATTTGTATCGTCGAGATATCTATCGTGTCTTCTTGAAACTTTTGATGTCATTTCGAGTTTTTCTCGTTCCACTGCACCTACATTATAGCTTTCAAACGCATCGTCGGTCAGGTCGAGAATTCGCTTTGACCAAATGTAAAACTATGAAAACCAATGTAAAAATGACCAAGCTTAGATTTGAAGCTACAAACATTCTAGATACAAGGCAATAACTCTACAACTTTGATAGACGCTCGCTCAATTTGCTCTTTGCTAGATCGTCAGTACGTTTTTTTGGCAAAACACAGTTATATTTGACACGGTGACCGGGTCATAGCATATAAATGGTAATTCTATTATGAATTGTTATGTGTAGATTATTGCAACAAGAAAAAACCACACTGCAATGGTAGTAGTGGGAAGACCAACAGCAGTAACAGTAACAATACAGCAGCAGCAGCAACAGCAATGAAACAAAACAATAGCTATAAAAAATATCAGGCTAGGTCAATATTCCGCGAATGCCAGACGCACTGTTTCGGCAAGTTTATTTTTTGTTGTTTTCCTAGATACGCATGTCACGTCGTCCTGGAACCGTGGGCGTACGAGAGGATGAGCGTGAGTGTATGAGCGTCAAGAGGATATCCGCTTTTCTTCTTCGCCGACATCATCTCCCGTCGGGCCCGGCCTTTGTCGGAAATACGTGTCGGCAATTTTCATCCTTTTGCTTCTTTTCTTCGATCTCCCACTCTGCTTCACGTCTGCTTCTCTACATACTATATTGACATGCTTATTCCTTATGTGCCCTTCTGCCTAAGCCTCGTGCGTTGTTTCTTTGCTAAGCCTCAAGTAGCACTCTGCGACTGTGACGCACATCATTTTGACTGACGACGCTGTTCGTGCATCGACCTGAAACTGCGGTGCGAGTTCCGGCAAGTCGAATTGACGCAAGAATTCGATGCACAGATCTATGGCGTCGGCACCCGGAAACGCATGCCTGCGTGTAGAGTGCAAAAGACAAGCGAATTCTGATAAAGTGCCGTCTTGGGACCAGGACCATCGCCTCGACATGTCGAGGCTGTTGTCAAATGCATTGATCGCGCAACTTGTACGCTTGTCGATAATATTTGAAAGACATATATCTATTGCATCTCAGCTTCGCCCACGTGCCATGAACACTTGAGTGCTGACCATCAAGCCCTCTGCAAGCATTTAACTTTCTATTGGCAGTTAAGTGTTCTGTCCAATTCTCAAAATTACTTATTATATAACGCATCTTTCCGGCTTTGACCACCGCTAGTTTTACTAGAACTATCATTCCTATAGCCGCCATGACCTCATACTTAAAAAACTGTTTGTAAATGAGAAAAATACATTTAGTTCAGTCAAACTCCACAAAAGCTTGCGTATAGTAATAAAATTAAGAGCACAACTATCTCAACAAAAATAGGTCACATAACAATATCTTAAAATTACTATCTCATCATTCTGTTTCAATTCGTTCAATTCATCACACTTATTTCAACTCATATTGAGTATGCATATAACATCGATCCCTTATACTGTTGTCAGCCTGTTCGAATGAGGCAATGCAGTAATCTCTTCGTAAGGGCCAGGCAGGCCGACACATAATGCGCCGTACACGCTTGAGAGCACAGTCGACAGGTGCACTCTGTATACTTCTCATGGAAGTTCGTATTCGAACATACTAGGTGATGATAGCCGTGAACTTTGCATCTGGTATGGACGTGGCGATTGTCACTGGCACGCCCAGACTAGAGGTGACACGCACTGCAAAACATCCAAGTCTCCAACTCCTCGTCGGACTGGTTCAACTTCATTTTCCCATTCCTTGACAAGTTTTCGAATGGTACTCTACGCGGCGTCTTCAACCTCAATCGAATGATCTCGACAACGGGTGCACAATTAGTACACTTGAGACACAAGTAGTACGTGAACGTCTGCTTGGCATGAATTGTTCAGTAGTTCAACTCATGGCGACAACAATAGAAGCCGCGTTCTCCCTATAGGAAGTCAAAAACAACATCTGCCTTAAAAACTGTGCCACGCATTGAGCTCTTGTGGTCTGTTAAACGCGTTTAGCTAGCTTTGGGAGACAAATCAGTTCACATACTGATGGTTCTTCATTGCGATAGGTACGAGAATGTACTTTTAGCCGGTTTAGAATATTTAGTTCTTGTTTATGGTGATGATGATGTTGATGATAATATACCTATTAAATATGTGACTTACGTGTGGTTATTGTTGTGACTTTACGTAAAATTGAGCTATGCAATTGTATAACAACACAGGTCACGAAAATCGCATGGTATTTTTTTGTCTGACAAAGTTTATCACATCTGAGATCTGAGTGTGTTGCGTCAAGTTCCTAAATGGTGATTGAAGCTGTCTTCTTTGTATGATATGCGCCGTGTAGTGACCAAAAGTGAAAGCTTATTCCGCGATTGACGAAAGCTGTTCTAAAGTGTTCCATGGGTAAACATGACCGTAAACGTTTTCACCAATTTTAATGCATTATAAAGGATTGAAAGACCTGGCAACACTTTGAAGAAGATGAATTTTTGCCAAGAAAATCCGATGCTTTTGACGAAATGTCTTAACATTGATCCACGGTTAGGCCAAATCCCTAGCATTCAGTAAGGGCTACGGCTTGTTTGCATTTTCTGGATAAACCCAACTCGTTATATGGCTAGGTAATGAAAGACAAAAGAGGTCTCTTCTCGCACGAGATACCGCAACATAGGCGGGCTATGCGTGCAGCGGGTACTTCTCTTCAACTGTTTGTTTATTGACATTTCTTGTAGATCTTGTAGATAATAAACACATTATTCAAGCTCCATTAGCTTGTTCGGAGCCCCTTTATGAATACATGATATATGAATAATATGAATATGAACAATGTATAATTTTTTTATGGTTTATCATATATTTCACAGAAGTTTATTTTTCGTATATTACAATATGCATGTGGGGTACATATTATGAAAGGTTAGCTATGCCAATGGGCTAGCGGGTGTGCATTGTGACAATCACGGTGTCCGCTTCGTCTAGGCTAGGCCGAGACCACTTCAGAAAAGTGCCACGGACGGATGCTGCGTTTCCACGTTGTACGTCAAGATCCAGACGTTGTTTAAAGAAAAACGACGTTCTGCTATCACCGGTTGACATTTTAACATAGTGCCGACTTTGTGAATTAGCTGTCTGGTCCGAACACCAGAAGCACCCAAGGTCTCAAACGCCGAGAGGCCCAGAATTCGTGGGATACCAATTGATGAGTATTTTCTTAGCTTGTTGGTCCTCCGCAAGATGGGCTGCATAACCAGCTTCGGATGCGCCGCCACCGACCATAGAAGGTGCTTAGGGAGTCGGCAACGGTTGCATCCCAAAACCAGCATTTTGCCTCGCTCGAAGGGTGTAAGTGTCATCCATCTGGACGCCTGCCGTCCTCCGCACAGAGGCCCGTGGGTTAAAGGATGACCTAAGGGCTCTGCTGAAGGTATCATTAATAGCGGCATGTCTAGAGCGTCGGCCTGCACTGATGATACACGACAGGCCGTGATGTCCAGTTTGTCGACGGGGTGACCACATTGACACCGATTGCGGGCTAACTAGGTCTGTCCCTAGTCGTAGGCCTACTGCTATGCGAATCGTCTCGTCATCGAGAAGGGTACCTATGGGTGCACTGGGAAGTGCGTGTAACCAGGCGCCTGAATCTTTGGCGGACACGGCATTTAGGCGAGCTCTGGTCGCGTCGTCGGCAGCCTCATTAAAAGAGACGTCGTTGTACCTCAGCGTGCAAAGGGGCGCTCCAGTCACGTTGGGATAGTACGCTTTGTCCAGGCCTGCCTCTGCAGGGGCCTCAAGATTATCCTGAAGCTGGGCTAAGTTGCTTCTAAACTGGCCGACTCCTGGTGTATCTAAAAGGGGAATTGCCCTCGTCTTTCTGCGCTTAGCATTGATGAGACTATGGCAGGGACCGGCCAGGGTCTCCAAATTCGGAACCCCAAGGCCCCCTTTAGAGACGGGCAGTAATGCACTGTTGCCGTGCGCTGGATGGTAGAAGATGTGTTTTAGCAGGGCCTCGAGGGGTAGACAGTGGCTCGATTCGTTGAGCCGCTTGCAAAGTCTCGGCCCGATTAGATAGGTCAGCTCCTCGAAGAAGATGGATAAGTCCTTAAGGAAGAGAAAGAAGACCTAAGTAAGAGAGTCCCCGATGAGCTTCTAGAAGAGGAAGGCGAGCGGCGGCAATTTTCAGCTTTAATCTCCAACGCTCGATTGCTGCTGTAAGTCCTTTCGGGGCGAAGTGGCACACTTAGTAGCTCCAGATCGTCCTTGGCGGTCACGGAAGGAGGTCTTGGAGTAACTGTATATCAGGTGAAGCCTCATGGGTAGAGCCAAGGATGCACACTTCGCATTTGGCAGGATTTAACTCCAACCCAGATGTTACACCGAAGTCAAGGACCCGTCAGATGTCCTCGGCTACCGTATAAACGTTTCCTCCTAATAGGCCATCGTCAAGGTACCAGAGGTTCAGGGCTCTTGAAGGAATCTACTAGGTCTTGATACCCAGACAAAACAGGGGTGGTGCTAAGGGGTCTCCCTGCTGCAGTCCGGTGGCGGACGAAATCACATGCTCAGGCAGAACCAGGTGGGATGGATGCCGGTATGCCAGCCCGACATGGTGTAATAGATGAGGGGCGTATGATGCAATGGCCTTCATCAGGTGATCGCGTCTCATACTGTTAAAAGCGTTTCTAAAATCAAGCTTTACAAGAACCCCTGCAGGTTCGCGCGAATCGAGAAAGGCACGGGTTGCGCGAATGGCTACCTCGGTCCCACCTGGCATCACAAATCCCAACTGATGTGCACCAGTTTGCGGCGAGCCTGCGTAGTGTAGACAAACACGCAATTGGACGTACCGATCCGTCCTTTTTCTTAGAGCAAATAGTTTTGCGCCAAATATCAACGGTTGGAGGCAAGAAGAGGGGTTGCCCCAAAGTAGAATGTCTACAACCTTTGCCAATGCGGAGAGCAAATTAGCGGCGACGTCTTGACGGGGGGGAAAGAAAATCCATTAACAACCGCGGCCTCATGAAGTCTAGCCCTGCAATGTATGTACAATGTATAATTTATATATGCCATTTTCATATATACAATGTATCGCAGCATCCCCTGGCGTGTCGACAGATGAACTATGAATGCCACTGCGTCAGCAAAATGTCGGCACAGTGTCTTAAGACTTGAGAGGGTATGTGGCCTTCTCCCACCGAGCAAATGTGACCGTTTTTCAGCAGGTAATGCACATTTTTCATGGGCACCTCCCATGACTGGCTGGATGGCTTCCCATGGGCTCCACCGCTCCTGTATATACTGCGCAAACCAACTCTTCCCATTAGCACTACAGCCTGACACTTTCTTGAAAACGAGCTTGACTGCCTCCTTCTCCTTTATTATTTCAAGAAGCTCGGCAGTGACCCATGGCTTACGTGGCTGGCCTTTGTTAACATTCGCCTAATTTCTTTTTTGCCCCTAGTCACTGCCGCCATCACTCTCTCGTTAAAGCATGCAAACGCCTCGTCTACATCCGAGGATATCGTATAAGTCGTTCCAGTTAGTTATTGCAAGTTCTGCCAATATTTGGTCGTAATTGTATTTATAGGTCATAGAGGCAGGTCGGCCTATTCTCTTAGAGACTACAGAAATAAATGTTGCGTGGTGGTCCGAGAAGGTAGTTGTGAGAGCTCCAGATGCGAGTAAGCGACAACGTCTGCACGTTAGTATAAGATGTGATCGATGCAAGTGGAAGTGTTATATGCGGTTTCTCTACGTATCGTGGTTGCCACCCTGGGTGGCACATTGACAACTTCTTTATAGCAGAACTGTTCTAAAGTTTCAATTAATTCCTGTGCCTCGACAGACTCCGCCATTGTATTGAGATTTGCGTCGCCGAGTATTATGGATTTCCTATTACCGATTCTTGACAAGAGAGTCTCCAACGAGGTAACAAAGTGCGCTGGGTTTCCCTTCGGCTGACTATAGAAGACACCTACAATAGTGGTGTCCCCTTCAGCGCCACCTCTATTTCCAGAAACAGACTCTCACAGAGCAGATCGTCTGAGATTCTCAAATTGAGATCATTACGTTTCTCGTGCAACAAACACTCCTCACATATAGTGCCACTCCTCCCCCTCGACCTTCTCTACAACTAAAGTAGGAGCTGTATTCAGTTAACTTAAGTGACGGACATTCTACCGACTGTAGCCTTGTTTCGGGATATTGCTAGGACCGATGGCAACCGTGGTAGACAACTTAGCATGGTTTCTACATCATGAATATGCTTTTTCAAGCCATTAACGTTAAATGTATACAAGAGTAGTGCATCCCGGAGATGCACTGGAACGTCGATATATCTACAGTCTGACTACACATGATACATTAGGGCTATCTGTTTGCTGAACTGCCGAAGCGCAGCGAGATCCATGTCTGCGGTGAATTCCTTCCACGGCGTAAGTTACTCGTTGTCTTGATCTGCAACCGACAGTCAAAAGTCCGAGCATCAAGATTTTCCTCTGGCCCAGGCCTCAGGCGTAAAGATGGTCGTTAGCGTAGATAGAGTTGTTAGTAGTAGAGAAAGCTGAGAGAAAGATTAGACCTTGGTTTTTTCTCCCGGCATCTCCGCTGTACCTCCACTTTTTCCACCGGCAGACGAAACGGACCAACACTGAGGATCGATCGTAACGTTCTTGCCATTTACTTTTACCGTCCGCGGGCATCGGTGCGCGACAAGTCAATGTCTCTCTCCTCTACCGGCGCCTCAATCTTTCACACAGTTTAATGATGGCTGCTCGAAGCTGCTCGCCTGCTTCAGTTCTCGCGCCGGTATTCCGCTGAAAAGAATATCAGAACGTCCTTCCATATTGATCTAGAAAGCGCGCTTGCTTCTGTACAGAATTTGCCACCTCTCCGGCTGATGTTATTGCCCCGCGAGCAGCTTCCGCCGTCACCAATGCCCTTTCAGCCGTTCGAGCCACCTCATCCACAACTATTAGGCATAATACTCCATAGAGGATCCACTGTCAACTCGACTCTTGAGCGTATCAAATTGTTTGTTTAGTGAGAGTAACGGCATGGTGAGCTGCAGACACTCCCTCATCTGCAACTGCAATGCTTTTATCTGCTCGGACAGTCCTGCCAAACTGAGCATGATTGCTACGCATATCAATATCAACCGACAAGACACCATCCTTGACGGCCGCACCAGCCACCAGCCGTTGACCGCTGTCGCTCACACAACTGCCGCTCGCGCTGTCGCTGCTGCTCGAGTTCAAACTTTCGTTCAAGTTGGTCTCTGATGCCATTCTCCACTGTCGCCAGACACCGACGGAGAAGGAGAAGCAGTTTGAAATGCTTAACGTTGTTTGATGGCGTTGTGGGACCGCTGGTTCTGCTGCTCGATGGAGCTACCGGTTTACCGGACAAACCTGTTGCCGCTTGCTGTGTTGCCGACGGCTTGGTTGTTTTTTTGCAATGTTACCCAGCTCCGGACTCAGTAGTCTTCTTGGGGGTTGGTTGGCTTGAGGAAGGTGAGTTTTTGCTGGCAGAACAGTGGATACATTTCCAAAAGGAAGGAAGCATCTTCCGCCTTCTTTTTGGCGATGAGTGTTGGAATTACATCAGCACAATGTGGGTGAAACAGTCGCGGGCACACAATCACATTTCTGTGAAGCTCGAGCGATCGATGAGCCACATTTACCACATACACGTTTCTTGATTGTTGATTGCATTATTCTGACTCATCGTATCACCACCTGGTTTTGCTGCTGGCCATTTTCTTGATAAGCGGTGACAGGTTTGCCCTTCCAGAGGAAAATACGGCCGGATTTGGACAGACCAACCTAAACGCTCTGGTCTGGTATCTGGGGTTCAGCGTCACTTTGGACACTTTTTCACTAGTAGGAACTCTGAACTCAATTGCATGTTAGGTGAAAACTGGCATTTTCTACGGAGCGACCTGGCAGCGGGTGGCTAGTTCGAATCCCAGACACACACTATCACTATTATTATCATTATGCACATGTATCACAATTTATATATATATATATATATGTATTAATAATTGTAGTCGAATCTAGTGAAACGCGGTAGCCTGCATGTCTGAAAGGGCGCCTAAGGACGTCATTGATGGTGTTGTGGGGGCCCTGCGTGAGCCCGGCCAGCTTAGTGCTACTAAGCCGGTGCAGGCCGTACTCATCCACTGTTCCTACACATCGATATTCGTTTCGCTCGAACCATGGCAATACCAAATGTTGAGACCACTGGCGGCGCGGAACGCGTCGCTTGGCCAGCTTACTGCCGACAAGCTCGGAGGGAAACACGTCGAGCCACGCAGGGGCGGGGCCGATGAGATCGCTCTCAGTCTAATATCGTCCACATCTATCTCGACGACCGACAAAACGGTTGAACGGGTAGCCTGAGTGGCGATTTGCACTCACCCTCTTCTGCTTGATGACCTGCTCCTCTGACGGACCATCAGACTGACGCACGTTCTAGAGCCGACCGGCGTCTTGTTGGTGGCTGATGGATCTCTCTTGGTTTTTGAAGCCCTGTAGGAAAAGCTCGCATATAGAAAGGTTGATCTGCAACCCGCCTCAATGCTCAAACGCTCTAAGATCCTTGATGTCTCTTGGTAGCATGCGAAGAGTCGTCATTGTCAGGAAGGGTCCCATCCTCGACGTAGAACAGAGGAACCCTGGAAGTAGCCTGCTTGACATACTGATGCAGAAGCAGGCTAAAACGCAAGAGGGGCCGCTAAGTTCCCTGCTAACAATCCCCTGATGACATGATTTTAATCTCACCGAACAACAGGGAAGTTGGCCTGCTATATGCCTGGTCCATTATTGGATAGAGAGCCGAGGCGCGGCTCCGAAACACCTCTCAAGAAGTGCAAGTTTTTGTGACAAGTCTACGCAGATTGCAGCCAACGGCTATAAGTCGGCGTAGATTGGCCCATGTGGCCGGCACATCGTTGTGGCCCCTATTGTCAAGGAGAAGCATTTTAGATGATCGGACATGCGACCGTCGAGGCCTCCCTTGAGCTAGATACTCTAGGTCGAGCACGACCCGAATACTAATAATACTAATAATAATAATATGGAAAGCGTAACTAATTGCGATATATGCGTGTATAACTTGGGTTTGGATGCGCCCAGTTGGACTTCCGCCAGCAAGCAACCCGTTTACGAATTAAAACTTTTCTTTATTTAGCCAGATCAGGCTCCTGGACTTGGAAGCAATATGTGAGTTCGCGAAGAAACAAGGAATTTATAGAGGCGACTGTACATGTGAAAATGGTATTAACATGACGCAATGATGGCTTCACGATCTTGGTACTATGGAGGCAAAAGTCAAGAAAGGGCGTAGAATAACAGAGAGTCGATAAAACGTGGACGTTAATTTTATTATCAGGTACTCCATGTTTTAGTACTACGCATTTGGCATGGGCAAAAAATGTCCGTCGTTATGCATGACTTCTAACTCGGTCAAGACAGAATTGTGACGACTCTAAATCCGCTCCAACCCAACACGACTCTGGAGCGTGGCAGGCGGAGCAATAAATAAACTGTACACTTTTCTTTACCTCTTTTGGGCAACTCGCAAAGTTCGAATCAACTCGCAAAATTTTCCGCAGCCGTTGGCAAGCGAGACCTATCCTGAACGAACGGCAGGAATTAGCATCTAGGCATATAATCGAGGCTGTTCTGTTACTAACGTCTCGAGTTTCAGCGAAATTTCAGCGGACGTAGAAACCAGACGAGGCTTAATTGAAAGCTAATTGACCCCATCATTGGCGGAGCGAACGGGCCAGCCGCCGTGTAAAGCTATAATCGAGGCTGTTTTCGTGACCACATTTCAAACGCGTCAACAACTGTACTATTTTTTTTCCCGGTTGCACAACTCTATTTCGAATTTTTCGAGTTTCTTTCTCTAATTCGAGCCAGTCGTCAGCGAATCATCGAAACGGAGACGTAGGTCACGAACGAACGGATTAGTGTGCTGTGCTGTGAGTTCGTTCTGTTTCGGTCACGAGTTTGAGCGAAACGGAAAAACGAAAAGTCTCAGCAGACGTAGGAAAACCACACACACACACAGGACACACACAGAGCGGCGCAGATCTCAGCACTTAAACACCGCTTCCTTTACGATACACTCTTGGCCGCTGATCCAAAGACGCGGCGCGGCAGTTTTCTGTTAGATTACTCTTGGCAGGGTGTTGGAAAGAAAACGATTGTCATACTACCACCTAGCCTATATCACCCACTGCAAACAAAATCAAATCCGTAACGAAATATAATCGGTTCTCTCAAACTTAAACTTAGGTACATCGATCCGTGGCGACGCACACGGGCTTACTGTTAATATGTACGGGAGAATAAAGAGCCCTTGGAAGGATGGATGTCAGGCAGCTCGAAAGTTTTTTGTTTGGATCCGATTGGATCTAGTCCTCCGTAGGTAAGACTAAGCTAGCCGTTCTATTCAAATAGTATGAGCGGAATTGGACGATAATTGGCTGCAGATTGAACGTGTGACTACAGCCTCCAGTTGCGAGTATGCAGCCTTGACCGCTCGTTGCATCCCCGGCAGTGCAGCTACACCGTTTTCTAACATTCCTAACGTCAAGGTTTCCTAACGTACTGCACTTTTGACTTTTTTTTGTTTTTTTAACGAGACTTTTTTGTTTCGTGTGATCAATGTACACAGCAACGGCAATTATGTGCTCAGATATTTTTGTGTATTTATATCCACAGCCCCGTCTATTTCGTCGTGCTACATGGGGAATAAAGCATTCCGTTTTGGGCTAACCTCTTGCAGCGTTTGCTTTGCAGCTACGTTGTCAAAGATGATTGGCCAGCTGCGTTGTGGGCAGCATTCGTGCGCTGCCTACAGTGCTTAGAAACGGAGGTCGAATTTAAATCACAAAATTTGTACATATTATAGTATTATTGCTGTTGTAATACTCATTGTTGGGTAAAGATCTGACACAGAATTATAGAACTGATACAGAATTGACCGTTGACACAAAATTATTGAACTGATACAGAATTGACCGTTGACACAGAATTATTGAACTGATACAGGCTGATACAGATGTCCAATGGAATCTACAGAGAATATGCATGCTACAAGCTTCGTATATATATATGTCTACTATTCATTAATTATATACAAGTGGGCGATAATTACGCAAAACTTTACTATTTAATAAGAGCTCACTAAAAACTAACGACAACAGATACTAACAGAGCAAAAGTGATTAGCCTTTTAGGTGGGCGACCTATTCGTTTATTCAGTACATGGCTTGGTTTCCCTTCGTGTTCCTAAAAAAATCTGCTTCTTCCGAAGGGCATATAAGGCCGGCCAGAAGATGCGACACGGTCGTTTAAAAGAGAATGAAGTTGTTTATTAGCGTTCACGCCAAATACTTCAGAATCATAACCCTACAACCACGCACAGCGCTCAAAACGGACATATTCAGCCAATGCGCAATTCATGGCAATCATTTTGGTACCAAACATATGTCAATGCGAGCTGCGGAGTAATTACGATTTTTTGGAGGGCATGTCCAGATTAAGTGCATGTAAATGACTGTGTGGCGACGTTCACTACCGCCGATGTGTCGCGCGACAGCCGCAGCGCCTCATTTTTCATGTACTTAATCTGGACATGCCTTCCGAAAAATCGTAATTGCTCCGCAACCACAGCTCGTATTGCCATACGTTTGGTACCAAAATGATCGTCATGAAATGCTGCATTTGCTGAATATGTTGGCTTTGAACACGTGGGTGGTCGTAGGGTTATGATTCTGAAGTATTTGGCGTAAAAGCTAATAAAGAACTTCATTTTTGACGAATTCTCTTTTGAACGACCGCGTCGCATCTTCTGACCGGCCTTATAGAATTTTCTCAGGAACACGACAATGTGTTTAGTTTCTGTCTAGGGGGACTGGTTGTCTCGCAACAGCACATTGTAGGCTCCTATGTCAGGCAAAAACACTAGTGTCACAAATTGTAGTAATTTCGCTCTCACTCCGAAACAAGACTTCTCAGAGACCATGTTCCATTGGAAAAAAAATATTTGCTTTAACGAACTCTACAATTTGTCTATTCTATTATAAAAAAATTCTGCAACACCCTGTATATACATTCAAATAGTTCACCCTTATTTTTGATACATGCCCGCAACCTCCTCAAAATGCGCTCGACTGTTCGTTGCAGGTAGGAAACGTAAAGTTCATTCCACTGTTCGCGACGGGCTTGCTTAAGCTTGTCCACATTTTGGAATCGAGTAGCGCAGCCAAACTTCAACCGCCAAAATGACCGAATACTTGCCCGACGCGCCTATGCAGCAACGGAAGTATGGAATCGAATCGCAAGAGGGGCCACAACCATGATGTGGACTGGAATATCGGACACCGACAGAGCTCCATTGATTTTCGTCCATTGCAAAACTTGACGGCCGAATTATAGTGATTAAGTATTTTAGAAGCCACTGTACTCCCCTAGCCACTAAACCAATTTAGTAATCGATTCAAGGGTGTTTTAACAGGACGGGCCCTATCTCACACAGGGCTGAACTGTTCGGGAGTGGTGCAAACTTGAAATGGCCACTGAAGAGTCCACGGGGAGTTTCTGTGAGGGAAGTTTTGAAAGCCGCTCTTCGGAACTACTCGATTACAAAATCTTGGCGAGCTCAAGTAAGCCCTTCGCGAGCAGTAGGACAATTTTGTCGTGGCCTACCTGCGACCAACACTCAATAGTATTTTCCTTTTGAGGAACCAGCTGGCGGGTGTAAAAAACAAAGGTGTATTATTTGTGTTTTATATAAATATAAATATATATATATATATATATATATATATACATGTAGGTGGTGCGATCGTGTGAGGGTATGGGGTATCCCTATATCGATTAGAGGTATTACCCTATTACACAGAGTTTTCACTTAGCTATATGTATATATAGCTAAGTAAAAACTCTGTGTAATAGGGTAATACCTTTAATCGATATAGGGATACCCCATACCCTCACACGATCGCACCATATATATATATATATATATATATATATATATATATATATAGGCAGGTATATATGAAAAAGGAAAGCAGAAAAACGTCGTGGTAGAGTGGGTATACGATACTTTAAGAGCGAGTGGGCTATTAGCAGATGCATGGGCAGGGATGTTGGGTACAAGGATACAAGGAGCAAATTTAGGGAGGGGGAAGTACAGAATGTCGAGCCTGTGGGTTAGGAAAGGAGTCAATGGAACAGATTGTGAAAGAATGTACAGCTTTGGGAGGGAAGCAGAGAAGAGGTTGTCCTAACGGAGGATAAATACTCAGTAGCTATTGAAGAAGACATTAACAATATGGATGAGCAGATAATATGCACATGCTGTCGCTCTAAGCGCCCCTGATACAAAAGGGTGAAATGTGTATTTAGGTACACATGTCAAACGAATAATACTAAAACCGTAATAGACTCATCATATATATATATATATAACCTCAAATTGTGAGCGGTTCCGTATATTCTAGCGCAGTTATATGCATTTATATGAGATTTAACTACACAGATTTCTCTTCTATTAAAACTATTGTGAACACCTGTGTCGATGGCAGTCGAGTCTTCTCGTGTGTCTCAGCCAGTCGACGCTCTTGCCCTCGCGGTTCCCTCGCCTGTGAAATTGACTCACTTTTTTGTTCGTATTGGTTATCCTCTCGTCTTTGGGCTCTCATTTCACAGGCTGCCAGGTTGCTACCGAAACGCTGCTAGACAAAAGTACATCCACCAAGGTCGAAATCGTCGGCGTATAGGCGCATCTTATCGACGCCCGTCATTCACACACGTTGCCCTACTGCTAGTGTCGCCATTGCCAGTCTACTTTCGTTAAGCATTTGGCTAACAATCTGTACGGTAAGTTTTTTGCTGACATTTATGTTCATAACTTAACTAGATATAGTACATATATATACATATTTTTTTAATTAGACACTCGTTTGAGGACTGTTGACTAGCTTAAAACGGTGTTTTTGACTGCTTCTTCCATGCCCGCGTTTGATATATATATATATATATATATATATATATACGAGGGCGAATCGACAAGTTCCAGTACTTTAAAATTAAAAAATGGAGCCGACCCTGCAAAGGTCTTTCAGTTTGTTTTGCTTAGAAGGGCATTTATCAGCTACAGCTACAATCTAGATAGCGCCAATCAGTTGGATTTGGTTTAAATAAATGAAGAAACGAGGCTCGCAGAATTTTCAGGAGCCGAATATAGGGAACAACAAATTTTCTTAAAGTTCTGTTTTGAAAACCAAATCATATGTACTAAACTGGTGGAAATGTTACTAATGCTTTTGAATCTCAAGCAGTATGCCTAAACACTGTGTCTACGTGGTACCGTTGATTTCACGACGCACGTGAATAGACCGGAGCTGACCCCTCATTCGAGCAAGCCATCGGACGCCAATAACAGAAGAAACAGTTGAAAAAAATCGTATACTCAGCAATCACCGAATTCCTATCAGGGAGATAACTGAGAAATTGAAGATATCGCATGGTCCGTTGTAACGTCTTGCCCCGATTTTTTCTGCGTCGGAGGACTGGCAGCGTTGTTCAACCCAAAAATGCTGAACTTCTAGCAAATTAATGCGGGAAAATGTTTGTATTGTACCTTTAGGCAGTAGCAGAAGAACCTGGACTGCTTCAGGAAGTGATACTTATAGTATTAGTAGTATTGCCCAAAGTTCAATCTTCCCAGTGGTGCTTTCAAGTGGATCCAATTTTTTAATTTTTTTTAGCCTATTTTATAACAGTCGATGTTAATTTTCTTCCATCCTGATCTATAACATATATTCGTGTAAAAACTTGTTTTACCTCCACCTAACACCTGCACGCCCGTTTTATTCGAACTGCACATCTCTACGGTTGCTCTCAGGTTGAAGCAGCAGTTGTGTCTGTCTTTCTTTGCACTTTTTGTATTTCTCCTGAAGGACTTCTTTTGTCGTAGTTGCTCCCAGTGTCCCCTATGGGGCCACACGACGAGCAGGACTACAACACGCCGCCTCCCTAACAAGACTCAAAGGCCGATGGCGCTCAGCATCGCACGTGCAAGTCGCACGGAATCCGCAGCAGTCATACAATATCTTCTCAATAATAACTAGCTTCAAGATGCCCCTTAATCAACCCCGGGACGAAGATAAGGGAGATCAATTCCGGGTTGGAGACCTACTAGTCAGCAGAATACGTACCTTAAGCAGGTGGAATCAGCAACGGGAAGTAATCCAGCCGGGCCACCATGGACATAAGATGAACTCAATACTCCCTGCTTGCACAAAGTAGTACAGCCTTAACACGGCCTCCCCGTTCGCCTACCGACTCACGCCACTGCTAACGAGCCACTGGTGGCTGCCTTTGAGCAATGCCTACACCGCATTGGTAAAGCTGACTTCCCTCCTCCCGTCGTATGTGCAATTTAGGGGAGTCTGACAATGCAAGATCCCTCTTACGAACTTTTTCAATGCTGAGCGAAAGCTACTCTCTAGGATTGGCTCTACACCTAAGCGTGCGACGTCGCCTGACATGCAAAATGCTGAGAGAAACGATATATTTATTATTTAATTCCATTGTTACAAGGCAATGTGAGTAACTAACTACACCAGGGTTTGTGAGGAGTGCTACCAGTCGAGCTTATCCTCGAGGCAGCCCCTCATTGTGCCCATAATTGCTGCCGCACTGCCGCGCTGAACCGCAAGAGGGTAGTAGCCGCTGAAGTAGAAGTCAAAAGCTCTAGTGCAAAATGCTTGTAGAGGCGCTCCTAAAGAGCAAGAGTCCTCGTGCCATAATAAGAAGATTCGCTGCCTGAATTTGTCTCTAAGGAAGCGAAACCAACACAAATTACACAAAGTCGAGCAGGCAAATAAATGAGCAGGTAAAGTCGTCTGAAGAAGACATTGCGCTGCGGTTCCCAGCAGCGGTCAAAAGTACGACTGGATTTTAGTGGGGGGTTGAAATTCCCACTCTACCATAGCTCTGGCAACGACGCTCAGTAGGAACTTCGTGCTACCCTTAGCCTTCAACGAGCTGAATTAAGTTGGTCAGTTCATGGCAAGGTGCGATTACCAACCCCAATCTTGGTGGGTCAGTCTGACTTTCATAGGCAGTGCTACTTGAGCAAATTTAAGTTAATCTGTGTTGATCTGCAAACGGCACAATTAACGGCATAAAGTATTCCAGGTCTAAGTAAGTTTACGTTGCAACAAATTTTGGGATGATGTCGTTGGTCTTGTGTATGTATATTTAGGTTTCATATTCGATAAGGCAATATTGGGTCTTAGGTAATTAGACTAAACAATAAAGGCCCACAGGAACACAGATGTTTACTAATGAATAATAATAACGTACCGGTGCCACGCAATTAATTGATGAACTTAGAGTGAACGATTAGCAATAATATTTTGAATATGGCAACTTCCTCTATACTCAAGAACATCTCACAAGAGTCACCGAGAACGGTTGCCAAGTATGATCTTAGATTCATAGTACTTGTACGACAAACGGCATCCTAGGCTAACGCCATAGCAACAACGAAGAATACAAAATTTATCTAAATTGGGGCATGTGAAGCGGGGATGACTTGTCACGGTTTCATCAGGGTAAGCCTAAAACTAAATATAACAGGCACTTACAGTCAAGCAGGCGTTAACATCAGTATTGAGACCGAATAAAAGCATTCGTTTGCTAATATATGATGTTCGCCTAGCAAAAAATACGCTTCACTCCAGACAGAGTCATACTTATTTTTCCCGGTTTATTCTTTGGTATCTGTGTTTCCTCTCTTTTCAAGACGTATGCGTTTTACACAGATTATTTTGGAATATCCGCATTGAGCAGTACGATCAATCACCTGAAAAGCATTTGTAATATTCGGCAAGTTAATACTTTAATGGCATTGTGATGCATTACGACGAAAGTGGGCTGGGACTATCGATTGACCCATTATCCTAGTTTCATTAAAATGCAGTGATATTTTTCTATTATGCAACGTAGAGAACAGAAAGATAATAAAAGTGATCATGCAGCTTTTACAATCAGTAAACGACGAGCAAACATGCTTACATACAAAACGTACAAAAGTGTTTAGGTTAATAAGCTATCTAGTGGCATCATAATTCCTAGGTAGCAAATTTCAATGAAGTACGTTAAAAACGGTACGCAAAAAGCAGGCAGAGTGGAAATGTGCCACGGTACAGAGAGCTACGTTTCATATTGACGATGACAGACAGCGATATTTACTCGTTATAGGTCATATAATAGCAACGACAATTATTTAATTGATTTCTGCGGCAGACACTGTGAGTTAAAGCAGTAGTTTAAGGGTAGAAAAGACTCGGAACTCCATCCACACCTGATTGTGGAAACAAGAATCATCTGCGCGTGTTTGAAGAGTGCTGAACTTCTCGAAGCGTTCGCCATAGAGGATAACTTGTAAAGCGGCGGCGGAAAGATATAAGCGCTTGCTTGAAACTTAGGTTGAGACTAAAGTAATGAGTAAAGTGGTAACGATCTCTAAACCAAATATTTGTCGACTTAGACACTGTGAAAGTATTCCGTCCTATCGCTGCGGTGCTTTCTGACCTTCAGGACATTACAGGACACCTTCTCACGATGAGGCTCCCTCAGATCGCGTTATGCTTTCTGCTTGGCGTTCATAGCGTTCGCAGCGGTCGGCAACGCGAAACAGCTTGCGTGCGGGGGGGCGATGCTGCAAAGTTTTGCCGTTGGAACAAGCTAGCTTATCAGACCCAGCGGCACGTACTGTTGTGGATCGTGGCGTCAACAACAGCCGGTAAGTTTAGAATTTTGTTAGTTTAGATTAATAATAACATAGATAGTATGGCAATATTTGTTACACGTAGCATTACTTGATTTTCGGACAGATAGTAGTCTTTCATTTTTTCCGTACTGGCATAGAAGTTTTCCCATGAGTTCATGGAATGCCTAATAATAAATTAATTATTATAAAGAGTTAATTACTTAGCACACCACAGTGTTCTGATATAATATATAATATATATATAGTATTTATATATATATATATAATATATATATCTATAAATACCTTTTGAATCGGATGCAATGCAAACACTCTACGCTAATTCTAATTATATATATATATTAATACCTCTCGGATGCAATGCAACCTCACATTTATCTAGCATGCGTTTAGTTTCACTTATTTCTTGCCATATTGGTTTATCACCGAAACTCAATTTCTCGGCCAAGGACACTGTTTAATTTCCTCTTACTCTCTTCATCGCTCTTCAGCACGATCTGTTTTCCGTATTTCTCTTGTATATCACACGCTCCTACACCGAACGCTTTCAATTTCCGAGTATCTGCGCACCAGCAGTCTGTTGTTAAGCATATCGGCCCTGCAGTCAGCGAATAGCCCGGAGGCTGGCGAGGTCGAGTATACAATATATTTTTGGCCGTATTTCTTTTTTTGTTGCTTATACAATTGAAACGATGACTTTCCTTCCATATCCGCTCTCAATCTCCTCTCGGCTGTTTCGTCAATTTTCTTTTTTACATTCTTGGTTACTTGTTTAATTTTCATCACCTCGTGTTCTTTGAAGCCCACCGTATTGCACTCACTTTTCCTATCTATCCCATTTGCCTATATGTCTTTCACTCAGGTTTGCTGTGAGCAGTTCGGCCGCCCAGTTTGTTCCCTCGCTACCTGCAGCAATATTTTTAGACTGCTAGCATGCGATATCTTTGCATGCGCTTCCCTTGCCCAGAAGCTGAAAACTCGAAACTCTTCTTCGATAAACTATGTTGCATATGTGTGCCTACATTGCATTGCATGCCGGCCACGTTGTGTCGTGCCAAGCCTATTTGCCATGCTTCACAACATCTCAATAACTCACAACAGCGCTATCGTATGCTACTGTTATGTTTTCCAAAGCTTCTTAGTTAACATAAATCTGTTGCAGCTCCACAAAGCCTTTTTTCTTACAATATTTAGTCCATTTTCAGCTCGTTCTTTTCTTATTGCATGCCTAGCTTTATAACTATCTGGCGTGCTATATATATATATATATATATATATATATATATATATATATATATAATTGTGTTTTTAACCTTTATTCGTTAATGTATGTATTCACACGTCCTGTTTGATTTTGTTCATCAGAGCATATCAGAGGAGCGTTGGTTGATTCGGCTTCGAGTGGATGCTGAAACTGTGTGAGATGCTCGTCGCCGAGAAGACGGCTCGCATAGGTTTCACCATCGAGGGTCCACCATTTGAGGCAGTAAAGGATGAGAAGAGGGGCTGCGTGCTCTGTTGTTAGACTGCCTCTCGTGTTCCAGGCGGTGCAGTTGTCGCGAAAGCGTCCTGGCGTTCCCAGAACGGCCATGACGGCAGCTTAACCATGCAGAACATTTAACGAAGAACATAAAACCACAAGAAACCATCTACCGCACCTCGTTATTGACTAAAGTCGAACAAAATTGTCACAATTCGAATAAAATTGTAACAGAGATCATTACATATGCTTTGATTGTCGTTGCTTTACGACAACAAAAACGTGTAAAAAAACTACAGCTTGTTATGTGGCTTGGTGAAGTTTCATAAGCAAATTAATAGGTAAAAGCCAACAAGCTTGATTAGGAAAGGTTCTGAAATACAGGTTTCGAATGGCTTACGATAATGTTTGATCTGCATCATAGGCGTATCGTAGGTAGCCACCTTCGTGGGTAGCCACGAACAGCGTGAGTCTACTGAAGTGAAACGAAAAAAGAAAGAAAGAATGCATCTGACCGATGAATACATGTGTTCGATAGGTAGAATAATATGAAGTAAGCATCCCTGCTATTTATATTATTCTGCACTAAGAAATTTAAATGCGGAAAGCTTAGACGACTCGACACGCGCCGTGCCATGGATAAAAAACTAGTATCTGCCACTCATAAGGTTTTTTTATTATTGCTAGTGTAGCGATGGAATCTGTTATAAATTGCTATGAAATGCTATGGTGTTGTTTTAAACACAGTGTGATACAAAACTATTTAAAAATAGATGGGTTGCCGCCACTAGTAATTTTCGTGTAGTAAAAGAGTAGTGAAATGGCGACATTGTAAAAGCAATACAAACAGCTAACTAAACCGCATATGACAAAAAATCTAAATTTATTTATTTTTTTAAAAAGAGAAGAAAGAACAAACACACTTTGCGTGAGCACTATTGGCGTAATAATATGCGACGACATAACGAACAACACACCGTAACCACGTAGTAGATATTTAACCTTGAATTTATTTATATATGACCATAGAAGACAATATAGTTGGAAGAATAGGAAAATACATACTAACTATTCGGCCGACGTTCTCTTCGAAACTTATAGTAGTAGTAGTAGTAGTAGTAGTAGTAGTAACAACTACAGCTAATAGAACACTCATTTACCCCGTCTCTCTTGTTCATGTCTTATCATTGTTGTTGGAATTATCCATTGTCATTGTGGCTATTGGCATTACAGCTTTCGTCGTCGTCGTCCTCGTCGTCTTCGTTTAGCGAATATGTTTAGTTACTATTTGCATTGTTCTCGTTGTACGGTGATAAGAACAAAGTCCAGTTAGTCGCTCGCCATCCAGATTTTCTCGCCTCTTCGTTCTAAGCTGTTCCGACAACCACGAAACCATCACACGACGTTAGTGGCACAAACAACAAGCGCTCTTCCACACACACGCACGCATACATGCCGTCCTTGTGCTTCGGGTTATGTACAATACTGAACGGCGCGCCATAATCCTAGTCAGTTGTTAGTTAATACCATGATCAAGTCTCTAGAATTATTTCGTATGTAGCTGTACTCGAGCACTGTGTAGCACAGGCTCAGTAAAAGCCGACTGTTGACAACCTCACCTCGACCTCACCTATCCCTCTCATCCTGCAGCACACTCTCAGTGAGCTCAGTGCAATACCGACACTTCAGGTGGTCCCTTTCGTTTCGGCCACGTACCCGTTCAACGGGTTCCAGTAACTGCTGGCTAAGTGGTCTTTCATTTGGCTAAATTCTTTTAACACACTCGCGCATACGTATATATATATATATATATATATATATATATAAACTGCTGCCCTTCTGTGAGGCGACAATTGGCGATTCACCATGCGGAGGCAACGTCTGCGTAGGAACCAAAAAATCAAAAACGCCGAAAAAACGTTTAATCAACTAACTACCAGACCGTTTGGATCAATGTTCTCTACATATATTTCTTGCTACGTATACATATCGCGTTCTCGTGGTCGTGTATTACAGCTGGCGGGGTGTTTTCCACATTTGTATATGGTTAGTACCTCCCTCCCTTCATACTGGGGGGAAAGCCTGTTGCTGTTAATTGTTGCCTATTATAGTTTCGTGGACGGCGTGATCCGTCGGATCCATAGATAGTCGCAGTCGTGTCAATTGCGTGCGGCTGGCTTCGCTCGCCACCCATCCAGCCAGACAGTCATAAATACCACTAATACACATACCACACAGGCATCACCGAGACTAAACAAATACTACTATCTACAATCTGAATGTGTCTATTGTAAAAGCACTATGTACAT
The DNA here is from genome assembly GCA_003439945.1 of Dermanyssus gallinae. Taxonomy (NCBI): domain Eukaryota; kingdom Metazoa; phylum Arthropoda; class Arachnida; order Mesostigmata; family Dermanyssidae; genus Dermanyssus; species Dermanyssus gallinae. The sequence goes on from QVRM01000816.1 coordinate 32,394, forward strand.
ACACTTTTGTCTACTCCTTCTCGCAGACTCGTTCAGCTGGCATTGAAACGAAGCAAAGCTGGCCTGGTCAGTGTCTCCTTTGTGAGTTGCTTTAATATTGTTGTTAGTTTTGCTGTTGTCTACATCAATAAAACAACCACCTAGCATATTATTAACCTGTATCTCTCTAGAGAGAGAGAAATAAGTCTATAGATATCTTTTCAGCTATAGGGGACCGTCTAGCAAACAATCCCGACTATTACTCGACTCTTTCGGCACTTGGTCACATGTGAAATGAAATTCGCGCGATCGCCCCTTCGCCGAGCTTCCTCTGTCGCGGGCTGTGTCGCACAAAAAATATTGCAAATAACAGCTGAAAGCTAACTCACTCAATCAGTTAGCCTGAAGTCGTGACAACAGAGAGACTTGCGTTCTATCGCTTCGGTAGCACCGCACGCAATCAGCCGAGCAGCCAGCACGGAAACAGCTAACGTGCGAAGAGATAAGCGCCCAAGGCCACCGACCTAAAATAGCTAGCTCTCATCAAGCACCATTTTCAATGCGCGCAATAAATCATTTGTGTATAAGGGTGACTTTACAAAATACGGCACGCTATTGGATCACAGGACAATCCAGCAGTGCACGAAAATACTACTACTACTACTACTTATAATCATATGTCTGATTGTAGCAAAGCGAATGTACCATGTTTGTGTATGAATGTTCTAAAAGATTGCTATAGTACCCAAGAAGGCATGCATTGATCATACGGTGAGCAACTCGAGCACCAACTCGACGGCGGAATCATGATTATGAAGATGATGTCGTTGACTCGTCATCGTCTTTCGTCATCCTGAACGACGCCAACAACATCGACGTTATTATCGTAACCGGAATCGTGCACTCTACTCCGTTGCTCTAACGTACACCGACTCGATGTACGTGGCGTCAACCCAACAGGGATGGCTGTATACAAAACGGGCACAAATGTAACTAACTATTAATCAGCGTTAACATATGTTGTCTGCTTAACCGTGCACGGCGCGTGAGCGTTCGTGTGTGTCGGTGTGCGTGTATGAAAGTCGATGTTTCTATGCTTCTCCTTGTGTCTGTATTTGTAGATGTATGTGTGGTCGCCTGTTTGTGGCATCGACGGGCACCGGAATAGTGCCAGGGAGCTCAGCGAGGCCAAGGCACTTGTGAGTTAGGACACCCGAGGTAGAGAGAGCAGACGACACGCCCGGAGGAAGGCTAGGATGTACAAGCATATATGCAAGGCACCAGACGTTCTTCCACCATGGCCAGGATAACACTGCCAATCGCAGGCCTGCCCCACCTGTACAGATACGTCCCCAGATCACCTTTTGCGTGTCTCTTTTTGTGCTTCTACTCCATTCAGGTTCTCACGCGTTCCCATCTAGCTACTGCGTGAAGAATGCCATTTGCCCTATGAACGGACCTGAGGTGTTGCTTCGCCAACGAGAGGTGCTAGGGCGTCGTTATCCTTCGACGAAGTCAGATAAAGGCCAGGAATACTTTGCGCGGCTCTGGCGGCAGTAATCAATAAATTATAGCATGGCCATTAACCCGAAGGCGATCGGGGAAGAGGCTGCGACACAGGTCATGAGTCTCAGAGCAAGCAGTTCGACCAGATCGTCTCGTTCGAAAGCATGCGCCTATTGTACTTGAACCGGCAGTTATATGGCTAACGACGGCCAATTGCATTGGCCGGGTGTTATCGAGGTAGACAACAAACGATGGTGGTGAAATTTATTCGGGTGCGTAGAATCGATCGTGGTCTCGGATCTGTTTCTGGAAGTCATCCTCGAAGATTTCCTGGCGACGCTTAAGCTCGGCTCGCCACTCCTTGATCTTCGATTGATGCTTCTCCTCGAGCTCCTTGTCCTTTTGCGCCTCATGTTGTAGGAGTAGTGCTCGTTTCTCGTCATGAATCTGCTTGAGTTCCCGTTCTGCTGCAGCAGACGCCGCCCTCAGCTCCTCCATCTGACGTTTCTGCTTCGTCAGAAGACGGGCTTGCTCTGTCTTAAATCTGTTCAAATCACATAGTCAGATAGCAAAACGACAATTCACCAGGTAAGCCTTTACCACCGACTTTCTCTCTCTCTATTCGACGTATTACTGCAAAACGATCCCACCAGTTACAACTAGAAGAAGTACTACTCACCGATCTAGAGTTAGTCATGAACACAAATATAATCCCAAAAACCACACCAGCAGTAAATTAAGGAGTCCAAGCCCAACGCGCTAGTAGTCGCCTACTCATCAGAAACCACTTCAAAGAAGACGACACGGCAGCAAAGCGATGGGGCTACGCTAATTGAAGGTTCTATCTGCTGTATTCGTGTGTTCTCGTTTCGGCTGCAGTTAAACAGTACCTGATTCATATGCGCCATAACCCCATACCTCTTTTTCTCAGACTCCTGAAACGAGCGAAGGCGTTCGCGATCTTCCGATTGGCCGTCGCCACCGCCGATTCGAAGACTTTCCTTAAACATTTGTTCACGCACTTTCATTTCCTGTCGCATGTGCTTCGGCCATTGCCGCCGCTCGATAGTGTGAGCCTTCTCCAGGTCCTCCTCTCGCCGGTCTGCCATTCGTTTAGCTTGTTGCATTTCCTGTGTTTTGTTCCAAAGCCACAATGAGCATCAACCGATTAGTGAATACCGTATATAAATAAGGTGCGTACCATAGATAAAAGGGGACGATAGTACGTCAAGGAGCAAAGAAAGGCTATAGCAAAATTATATAAATAAACCATAACATATATATATAAAAGGCATGTAAAAATAGATAATTCCATCTCCACATCCAATAAGTCACATTCCGGCGTGATATTTCACATACAGCATGTTCCAGCATTTCTTCTACACCTAGTTTGATTACTGAACAAACTTGTATATCTATGCATATTCGTAAAAGATATATCGCACATCACATTTTTCTAGAAGCGATACACAACACACAATAGACGACAAATGCAACAAAATGTTAAATCAGCTACAACACACGCATGTAAAGCGGCCAAGAACGCTATTTCATTTGTGCCTCACAATTTGATGATATGACCTACAACCGAGCAGAAACGTATAGAGGTGGGTGGAAGAACACGCGACACGCGTTAGGTACCTTGTCGTGTCTCACGACCATCTGATGCTTTTGCAGAAGGAAACAGTCGTGCAACTGCCGCTTTGCCAACTGGTACCGATCCTGCAGTTGACGCTCTTCCAGCTCCCATTGGCGTCGTTCCTTCTGACGTAGGAGCTGTTGGCGGTGCAGCAGGAACTGCATCTCGGTTTGAGCGACTTCCTTTCGGTGGGTGTCGGCCAGAATTCGAACGGCCTCATCGTGCCCTTCGTTGAGCTGGCGGATGAACTGCTCCTCCCGTTGGGCGTGCTCCGCCACTAGTCGGTCGGTGCGCTCTTTGAGCACGGCCTTTCTCTGGTCTCTAGCGAAGGACGCCTCGATTTCGCTGCGCAGGTTTTTGAGCTCGTTCTTGAGTCCTTCCCTAAAGGCCTTGAGGTCCTTGTCCTGCTCGGCCCGAATGCGCTTCGACGCCACCCGAACCTCAACGTCGTGCGACTGCTCCATCTTCTCAATGCGCTGCTTTTGCGTCCGTGTCAACGCATCCAAGTCGGTTTCGTAGCCGCGCTTAAGCACGCTTAGCTCATGCTCAAACTTTCGCGTTTGCTGCTCCATAGCCTGCTGCTCCTTGGCGTCGAGGTCGGTGAACTGCTTGTTCTCATTCTTCTGCAGCAGTTTGAGCTCTCGAAGCTCCTGCTTTCTCTCCTCGTGGTAGTCTTTCGTGTCCCGGTCACCGATGATGACCTTTTCCGTTGTGCGTGTCACCTCTTTGCCGTCGATGACGAAACGCCGCGTCTTCTTTAGCGTCTTCTGCTTCGTGTTGTGCACGGCCGGTCGCTGCTGTCGCTCCTCTTGACGCTTCTTGGCGGCCGCAACGGGAGCGACGGTCTCTGGCTGCTGTGGGGAGCCCGTGGTCTCGTTGGCGTGGTTTTCCTGGCCCCCTCGTGATGGTGACCGGTCTGCCTTATTATCGCCAGCGTTAACCGCCCGCTGCAGGGCATCGCGGCTGCTAACGCGATCCTTGTCGCGAGGTGCCGCTGGCGCCGACGCTGCCCGAAGCGCCTCTTCGGGAACCTTCTTCGGTTCGCTACTCCGTGAGGGACTGAAATTGTAAAAATAGACGTTCGTTAGCTACGTACCCTAACAAAAAATTAACGTATGTACTACTATACGTGACTAAAAAGGCAGTAACAATAGCTACCACGTCTCGTAAGAGCCTTGTGTGGCTTGACAGAAAAGCGAAGTTAATGCTTGCTTCAATGTCGTTTACTATAACGCCATCGTCAATAATGGAAGATTTTCGCGTAAACGACTGGTAGCGCGCCAGCTCCTAGTCGCCAGGACAGTTTCACAACTGTCCATGTTGGTGACATAGTATGTCATTGGACATCTATGAGCATACATGGCTTTGGGCAGTATATTGACGATGCATCCATAAGTCTGTGCAGCAGTTCGCGCGAACATGAGAGGTTTCGCGTCTATTTGAATAATTTAGTTCGTTCATAGGCTAGGCAGCTACTGCATACAGACTATCTAGAAACCACTGTCGCTTAATAAAATGACGGTAGCTACGCTAGACTAAAGAACACATAGCTACAACGATAGGTTCCATGCGCACACTAACGTAGCCATACTAGCTACTGATGTATTCGTTTGCTGCAGACAACCAACTGTTCGAACACAATCTGGCGAGAAAACCGAACACAGCCGTCCTAACAAAACGTACCTATGCATCCGGCGCTGATTCGTAGAATCTCTCATAGCAATGTGCTCCCTCAAGGGACTCGCCGGATTGGGAGTCCCTGCAGGATGTGAACCACCCTTCTGTAGTTTTACGCTTATCGGAACTTCGTGCTCGGTTCCGCGGTCGCGTACGCCCACCACTGAAGACGATAGAATCTCGGTGCTTTTCCAGTTCGATGAAGGTCGCCTGCTTTAAACGAGAAACAGTCAATTATTCACTGAACTGATTTAGCTGAAGAAACTGAATTTGTTCCGTCGCTAAGCAGTTGACACAGAGACCTTTCGAGCAAGTGCCCGGACTTTTAAATACCTATCTACAAGTTTACGGATCAAGTACCAAGGTACAAAATATTCAAGGCCCAAGATAATAACATCTGTAAACAAACGTTTATCTATCTATATATATATACATATGGAGTCACAACTCATCTATACTAAATATACTCATCTATACACTATCTAGGTGTACATGCTTATATACCCAGCTAATTTAGCTCGCCACAATTGCACTTCATTATATTATGACCTTGAATGATTATGTTTATTTGGATCTAAAACAATTGCTGAACACGCTATTTTAGGGCGGTTTACGGCTCAGTGAAGTTCGGGTTCACTTATAGAGACTACAAAGTATCATCTAGTGTGTTCGCTAGACGTCCACGAGATGACTTGCATCTTCCAGCCAGAAAAATCTGGCTTTCAAATGCGGTATCTACATACGTACAATCATCAAGGTACAATACACACGGCCCGCCCTGTTAAACATGTACTGACCTCGGTGAGACTTCCTGTTCGCTCTCGGAGAGCGACCTGGTCCTAGTCCTCAGAACAATCACGCCGTTATTCGCCGTATCGGCAGCAACGCTGGCGGCGCCGGCGGCGTGGGCGGGGGTGCTAGTACTGCTGACCGGCGGCCTGCAGCTCGAATCCTTGACAACGGCGTCTTCGCCACCGACCGAGATCACGCTCACGTGATTCTGCTGTGGCCTGAGCTCGGCCGCATTGTCCGCGTGTCGAGGGTCCGTCGACAATGTCGTGTTCGGTTGTCCGGTAGGTCCCGATGCCTGGCCGGCTGCTCGAGAGACCTTTTCAGCGGGCGCTAATGGAAGCTGAGGTGCGGGTGGCGGTGGTGGAGGTGGAGGCGGAGGAACCGAGGAGGGAAGCGAACAAACCACCACCACTTCACCACCCGTATATCCGCTCTTGCCACTTGCGCCCTGGGCTGACGCCGGACACGGACTGCTGCTACTGCTGCCTCTGCCGCCCACGATGAGCCCTTGACCAGCGGCGCCCTGGCTGAGCGTCGTGGCAGCTGGCCCACTTCGTAGTGTCGACATCGGCGTTGCTCGTTTGCCGACCTGCTCGGGTAGGACGGGCGGAGGAGGTTTGGGCGCGGCACAGCCCGAATCGCTATCTTCTGAGGGACTTTCATCGGACTGATCTGGAGTCGGGATAGAGTACGATGAAATGTCTGCAATAGATCGGTATGACACAACAACGACGGACATGCAGACATCCCTTGTGAGATACAGCGTCGCGAGTCGATACAGCTAGCACCATGTTAACACTATATAACAGTACTGGCGGTAATAGTCGTAGTGGTAATAGTAGTAATTTTGAGTCAACATACTATTAAATCGCATAGTCGTAACCCGCTTAGCAGTTTGTAGTCACCTAGCAATCATAGTTTACCTCCATAGTGTTTATATTTATTACTCATAAGATCTTAAATGATCCTGAGAGTGGTTGCAGTTACGTGTTCGGCAAAGGCACGTACACAACGCAAGAAGCTTCGAACAACGTGTAGTCAAAGAGAAAATAATGCAAAAGACAAAAAATATATATATTATATATATATATATATATATATATATATAAGTGGGTAAACGGGTCCGGCCTACCAAGGATCTCGAAAGCAAGTAGGTAAAACTCGTAAAGGTACTCGTTGTTCTGGATCCTCAGCTTACCTGCTTCGGCGAGAGCCGAGCCTCCACCTTACCTGTCGCACCATTACTGATTAATGAGTCATTAACTATTGCGCCCCGAACCAGAATGCAACCGCTTTCGAACGGGGTTAACGTCAGACCGCCAGGTCTCCAAACAGCTTCCCTGTCAAGTCCAACGGGTTCCAGGGCGCACTGTAGGCCACTGGATCGTAATTTTCTACTGAAGGTGTCATACCTTTGAACTATTTATCTGTGTTAAAAAACAAGTCGTATGTTCTAAGTGGTGGAAATAGTATGGACTGCTTGCGGTGATCAAGCGGTATCCCGAAACACAGATGCATTAGAAGAGAAGTGCTTGACATTTCGAGGATCGTTGGACTTTTCCCAGCGATCCTAGGTTATCTAAGAAGGCCAATAATTTGTCATTGGATTTAAGTCTCAGAGACTGTGGTATAAAGCCGACTATTAATAAGCTGTATCGAGAAATGATTGCACAGAAATACAAGGTTTCTTGTGAAACTTTGACTGCACAAACTAAGTGACCCTAAGTTGGTGCATATTGCGCGTATATGTGGTACCGTCGATTTCGCGACACATGTGAAGAGACAAAAGAATACCGCCGTTCGGGAAGGCCGTCGACTTCAATAACTGAAGAAAACGTTAGAAAGTTCGTGATATCGAACCCAACAATCGTCAAATACTATTAAGGAGATAGCTGAAAAATTGGAAATATCTTATGGATTAGTTGTAACAGTATTGGCCGATATTTTATGCGTCAGAAGACTAGCAGCGAAGTTCGTTTAAAAAATGTGGAACTTTCAGCAAAATACCGTCGTCCAAATTAAACCTTTAGGCGATGGACTGCTTCAGAGAGTGATTACAGGAGACGGGTCATGCATATATGGTTTAGCGCACCGTGTGCACTTACAATTGCTGTCGCTGCTTCCGTCAAAGTAGCTCCTCTTCTTCTCCGCGATCATCTGCTTGAGGTCCTCCAGAGAGATCGAGGGCCGCTCGTCTTTTTTGCCCATGCTACCTCCAACAGCTCGAGCAGCAGCAATCCTGTCGAGTTCGTCAGAAGCCGCCGCAGCCGCACTCTCCTTGAGGTTGGACTTTGGCCGAAGCCCGTCAGATCCCCCCTTAACGTCGACCTTGGCAATGCCCGCAGACGCGGCATGCTTCGAGGGAACTTCGGTAGCAACGTCTTCGTCGTCATCATAGACCGCTGTTGCAACCTCGTCGTCGTCTTCGTCAAGGGTTCGGCTGAGATCGGGCGTCTGCGGTCTGAACTCCTCGAACTTCGACGCCTTTTCCTCAATATCGGGAGTCACCTTACCCGTAGGAACATCGGACGCTAAATCAAAAGGACAAATAACACAGCAGCCAATTAACTAATAGCACCAGTTTATAATGTATGCAAATTAGACAGTGGCGTTCTACATGAGATCAAAATACACGACGTCATGTGAGAACAAAGTGAGCGATTAGCGGTAATGCTCAGTTGGTGATCAATTGTTTATCGCCGACTTATGGCTGCTTAGAGTCAAACTAAAGTATGATTCCTCTCATCCATTACCCACCCACATTCGCCCTATTTTTGTGTCAAGGGCGCCAACATGTGGAGGGGGGGGGGGGGAATACGATATTTCCGAACACTTCACTACAGTTTTTAGTTTTACATCTAAATAGGAAACATGGCCTTATTTCAAGGTCCTGTTTTAAATTATGTCCTGCTCATACATTGTCACGTACCTCGAAGTCTCCGCTCGAGCGTATCTACAACGACTTGTGGCTGAGTCGGCAGTCGTTCGGCAACAATCGCTGCATCAGGTCAGCCGAACTTCATCCACGACCTTAGCTGTGTCCTTCGACCGGCTTCGGTGGTCTTCGCCCGCTGGGCCCGCCGCCCTCGCGGCACGCTCCGTCGGCGGTGGTTTGGGAGCGGGTTTTTTGAAAATGGGTTTGCCAATTGACTCAGTCGGCGATAGGGGCGGGGGGCCGGGAGATATGTCCTTTCTGGCACGATGCTCTTTTACGACGCTACTGTTGGCGATATTGTTCGATTGGATGACTGTTGTTGTCGTTGTTGTTGCTGCTGCTGTTGTTGCCGCCGCTGTTGTTGCTGTTGCTGCCGCTGCAGCAACCGCTGCAGTATTGACAGTAGACGTAGTTGCACTGGAAATGGCTACGCCTGTGCCAGCTTCCGGTGCACGTACGGGGCTGACGTGCTTAACCGGCACGGCAGGTGGAGGAGGCGCTGGTTTCTTCTTTGTTGGACTGGCGAGATCTTTGGGCCGCTGGGGAGCCGCTGAGCCTCCACCTGCTGCCGCTGGTGAGGTGGTGGTCACTGGCGTGGTGACGCCGCCTGTTGTTCTCGGCGGCAATGACTCGCCGTCCTGTCGATGCACCGAGGCCGGCGGCAGGGGTGTCGGCAGCTCCTCGGGCGTCGACGAGCTCGGGGGCGTCAACAGCGCGAGCGGTTTGTCGTCCTGCGGCGTCGACGGAGCGCTGCTGCTGCTGCCAGTGGCCGCCTTCGACAGCGTGCCGTCGTCCTCACACGACATCTGCGAGCTGGTCTCGCCGTTCGATTCGACTACCGACGCCCGATACTGTAGTCAAGTATCGGGTGGGCGGGCGGCGGGTATGGGGGGTGATACAGGTACGGTGCAGAACGCGGATGAGTGGGTGGTTCGTACAATCATGATTAACCAGAAGAACCAACCAAAAACGACAGAATCATAGGTTCATTAGTTTAAGTAACAGTTGACAAGTAGGCAGACAAAGGAAACGTCAGACAACGTGCCGCCAGGGGCAACAACTGTACGCTAAGTATCTTTATTAACTATGTAGTTATTTATTCTTAACTATATGTATATATATATAGTTTTTATTTTTACGGACAGCCTCAATAGTGAAATATATACCGCTATGTTGCATTACCACTTCACACTAAAACTGCCAGTTTTTTCGATTACTAAAGATAAATTTGTATATATATATATATATCTATATATATATAAATATATATATGCTTACAGAGTATCGGTAGTAAAAATGGCGTGCAATCCAAGGCAACATCTGCATGAGCTAATACCGAAGAAAGAGAAACTTTTTTAGTGAACGGATCCCTACTGTTTCCTTGCAGTGGAGCCAATTGAAGACAGTGAAACGGAAGGAACATCTTTTCTTCGATGAAAATAGCTATATACTTATACACACACATATAAATATTAGGCTATCCAAAAAATACTCACGTCTTCCTCTTCGACCTCTTCAACGGTGACATCGGCCTTGTATTCAGCAATAAGGTCACAGATATGCTTTCGGTCAATAATCAGTTCGTTGACAAACTTATCACCGAGCAGCTGGTCGGCGCTTGGTCGCTGCCCGGGATCCTTGATGAGACACTTTTTCAGAAACTCGGTGAAGTCTTTGCTCCACCTAGAGCCAACCAAAAGAATCAGCAAACGTACCAGACATACTTGTAAAGAAACTGCTTATACGTAGGGAGCCGAAAAAGTTTTTGAAATATATATATGATTGAGTTATTTTTTATGAAACCAAAATAATAAAGAAAAAATATGTTTCGACGTAATTTTTCCAATTTATATGCATTTATGGAGGCAGTGGATCCATGCATAAAGGCACACCTCCAAGGCGCGTTTCTCGGTGATTTCTAGCTCCATATTTTGCATGAATCAAAACGTTTTCTCCTACGAAAGTGTTTGAAATTTCAGAAAAAGGAGTGAAATCACATGGTACCACGTCGGTTGAATAAACTGGGTATTTTATCAGCGAACATACAGTTGCAGCCACAAAGCCTCAGTTTCTTCAGCCCGGTGGGCTGGCACGTTATCGTGCTGATGGTACCATCGTCTAAGAGACGCTTAGAGATCTTCCTGGTAAGCGCAGTGAAAACTTTTTACAGGTTCTGCAGTATACCAATCGCTCGTCACTTTTTATTTTTTGTTCTTTCCTAGAGAAGAAGAAGATGGCGATCATCACTTTGCTGTTCGCGTTTCACTTTATTTGCGTTTTCCCTCTACGCGCAATAGGGAAATCAACGCCCAGTAAAAGAGGTAAGTTATATATATATATATATATATATATATATAACTTAACCCTATAACGCAAGCTCTGGGACTTGAAGGTCACAAAAATTTACACAATCTTATCACCTGCGACGAGCCTCGAGGACAAAGGCCGGCCCTTGTCGAATTCTCTCAGAAATTCGACTCGAACTAGAAAGACCTGCGTCTCTTTTATTTGCCCTGTGACAAATTACGGGGTACCCATTAAGCAGATTTGTTTGTCCGTCCGAGGTGATCGTGCAGGATATTAGGAAATGACTTGGCATCCAAGCCTAAAGTCTTCTTTAGACATACATATGTTATTTTTGAGTTCTCGTCAATAGTAGCCTCAGCACAAGTCACATTTTAGTCGCCCGTTGCTGATTTCGGACTTCCTACACGGGGCTCTTCGTACAGTAATGAAATGTCCAGTTCTAAATTTTCTGTATCCTCCCTACACACAACTTCCTAGGTATGAAACTTTATACCCAATGGTCGAAGCTCTTCGAAACAAGTCTGACGCTTCTAGGCGTTCAGGCTTTAACGCGAAAAACATCAATGAACGAATGTATAACGAAGAATAAAAGCTTTATAGAATCGTAAGTGAAATACTCACAATTAAAAACTCCATGTCGTAAACGTCAGTTATGACCAGCAGTAAAATAATATTAGGTATATATATATATTCAAAAAATGATATACAGAAATATGTAAATATAAATAATAAAATACATAGCACTAGTTGTTTGTCCTATCATTGTTGATGGTATCTTATTGAAGAGTTAGATGCTGTACATGACGAATGCATAACGTGCGGAACACCCCGCGTTTGGGCGCGCCATACTCACCGGCCAGGCGAGTCGAGCTTCGGAGGATCGTTCTTTTGGATCTTAAGGAGAACCTTCATCGGAGCGAGGTCGTTATGAGGAGGGTCCATCTGGGCGAGCTCGATGAGCGTGATGCCGAGACTCCAGAGGTCGGCCTTATAGTCGTACGGCTGGTCCTTAAAGGTCTCGCAGACGATAACTTCGGGAGCCATCCAGTACGGCGTACCTATAAAGGAGTCGCGCTTCTGCAGCGTGAACTTGTTCTTGGCCGACACGCCGAAGTCTGCCATCTTCACTTCTCCTTCGAGTGTCAGCAATACATTGCCTGCCTTCACGTCACTGCTCATGGATCAGTCATAGAAGCACACAAAGAAAGACCACACATAGAAGCAATTATGGTTCGCGTCACGTTATTTACTTTTACAATAATGCAACCACAATACTACAAAAAGAAACAATCGGCATGACCATATTCATATCAACAACAAGGCACGCTATGTTATTTATGAGTGTGTCGTACAAGCAACGCGCTGACAAATAACCTTTTTTTTTAAATACGGATTGCTCTATATCCGATAGGGTTTAGGAGCTTTTTCTCTTACTATATTTAGCATGTGTGGAAAGTTCAAATATTGGCGACTTAAAAACCACCGAGTTTGGACTTCACTGAGGTGGTCACTCGTTCGACATTCAAGAACAGTATTCAACTTAGATCGTTTTTATCTAGACGGCCGAAAATGCATTGATTGCCTGAAGGCATTTACTAGCATAACGCGCGATGTCCCCGAGGATGGCGAGGACTGTAACATGGTATAATGAACACTGTACTTCTAGTTTTGCGAGCGTTTTAGTGTTTTCAGCAGCCCTTGTGCCGGCCAATGTTCAGCGGCTCCAGCGCTAAAGGGCACGTGGCTTCTAACGCTGGAGCCGCTAGATTCAAGGCGCTAATGACACCATGAATAGCGACCTATCAGTAAGGTGCGTTTATCCGCGTCATACGCATGCGCTAATGCTTAGCGCAAAATCCATTCCTAATAGCGCTATAATCCATTCCGTACAACATCAGTCAAACGCAACGAAAAACAAACATCTGTTTAAACGTGGACCGTAACGACACGGTAATATTTGACTATGGTGATGTACTTTGACAAAAAATATTATTTTGGTATAGTATCAGTGGAGCTTAATATAGGATAAACTTGTCGACATCTATATATATATATATATATATATATATATATATATGTGTGTGTGTGATCCTTTCCGGAATGTATACAAAAAGAAGAGCACAAGAAAGCGCCAGTTTTCAGTAAACGTATAAAAACAATTGTCAGCGAATGACCATGATCGATGAGTGTTGGTGACTGAATCTAGTTCAACCTCCACTGGGTATCTCAGTCTCATCAGTCAGACCATCGTACACCCAATCGAAGAGAGGCCACAAAGGACTATTATTGAGATTATCGTTGTTCCTCTGCCGCTTGTAATTCTTGGCTGTTAGTGTTTAACTTTGTTTCAGCGTTATTATTATTATATTATTATTATTATTATTATTATTATTATTATTATTATTATTATTATTATTATTATTATTATTATTATTATTCTTATTATTATTTTATACTATTATTATTATTATTATTATTATTATTATTAATTACTATTATTATTATTATTATTAATTACTATTGTTGCTATGCTGTTGAGGCTGGTGGTTACTATTTGTGGTACAGTGTTTTTTTGCTGCTGTTGATTTATTGTTATTGATGCTGCTGTTGTTTCCATTGTTGCTTTCGCTGTTGATGTTGTTGTCATTGTTGTGTTCGCTGTAATGTTGTACTCATCACCGGAGAAGACCCAAAGATTATTAGCCTTTCCAACTGCAACAGCGGCGTGCCTTTAGAGAAGGTCTTTGAATGTGGTCTTGCCGGCGGCGGTGGCGGCGGCGCTCAGTAGTCATCTGGCGAGAAAGATTCACATCGAGGACAACAAAGACGGCGCCTGTTCCACCGTTTGTTCACTTCAAACGAAACCTCCCCCCCCCCCAGAAGTGGGCCACCAAGCGAGCTCACCGCGACTCTCTTCATCAGGATTTCGGAAGCACTAAGAAAGCAGTGGCGGGCGAGAAGAGATGGGAACAAAGAGGCAGTCCCAACAAAGACCATATTAAAGCACACGATGCCAGTACGGCAGCGGCAACGACCAGCGCCAGAAAGACAAGCACATCAACCGGTGAGAATCTTCGTGGGCGATTGTCGTTTTTGCTAGTAGGACACACACGGTACCTGTTCTCCACAGTGGGGGGGGGGGGTATGATGGGGCGGGGCGCACGACCTCTAATCGAACAGATCCTTCGGTCGGCAAAAATAGAGAAAACTAGTCCAAAAAAGGTCCAAGGTTGCAGCTACAACAGGCACTAAGGTAGAAGGAACTAGCTAAAACAAACGCAGCCCGGGTGTGTGCATATCAACGATCTAGTGTCAAAACCACATCCCAACTATATGTCGAGATACGACAACTTTTCATCACTCCACGAATCAATCAAGCAGATCAAGCTTGGAGCTGACCGACTTCGAGCCACAGGCGGTATATTTCTGATGTTCCTATAAGCATAAACGAGTATATGGGCGCTGTATGTACCGTGTTGGATGTTCCTTTGATCAGAAGACTCGAATTTACGAATTTCAATGTATACAATACTCTTAGTCCCTTGTGTATTTATTTCACTACATTGCAAGCATTAGAAACTACCAGTGCACAGCACGAAAGACTCTCTTCAATTTCATCCTTGACGTTTTCCGGAAGCCGAAAGGACCGTTAAATGTAGGCACGCGTAGCTACGGTAGAGAACGAACAATTTCGTTGTCCATTACATCGTGAGGATACGTCGCAGGCACGTTGTGTAGCCCCTTTAGACAATAGAGAACGCAGAGTATCCTATAGTTTCCCAGGTTGCACGCTGCAACAGGTTTTCCAAATCTATACGTTTGTTACGTATGCTCTTGCAAAGGTAAGTGACGCAGACGGTTGAACCGATTGTGACAGACATACTCGTGTAAAGGTAGGTTATATTAAATACGTTCGAATCGTTTGTGCACTGTGTGTGTTCGATAAGTCTAGTCGGCGAGGTTTTTCGGTTTGTGGGCCACGTACCGGTGGATGACTCGATTCGCATGTAGGTACGAAAGAGCCTTGAGCATCTCCCTGCAAACGTAGCGGATCTGCGGTTCGGTCAACGGCCGCTCGAGATCGACCATGATCGAATCCAGCGCCCCTCCTTCGCAATACTCGAGGAACAGCTGAAATAGTGAAGAGCAACAAACACAACTGGTTAGTGCACATACAATGTGCAGTATCACTACAAGGCCGCAATAAGATTGTACGATTATTATTATTATTATTATTATTATTATTATTATTATTATTATTATTATTATTTATTATTATTCTTATTATTCTTCTTATATTCTTCTCTTCTTATATATTCTTATTTATTATTATTCTTATCATGTGTTAGGACAATAACAATTGGTGCGGTGTGAAGGTGTTATCCTCGTATTTTCATGGTTACCATCTAGCTGTTCTCAGCCCATCGCACCTAATATCGACCGAGCATTTCCTCTGCAAATTGCAGTGAAAGCAGCTGCCTCAGAAATTCGTCTTCGTGTATATCCCCGGTGTTTGCTCGTTATTAGTAGTATTATTAGTATTAGTATTATTATTATATTATTATGATTATTATTATTATTATTATTATTATTATTATTATTATTATTATGTATTATTAGTATTATTATTAGTATTATTATTATTTATTATATTATTATGATTATTATTATGCATCAACATGAAATAGTGGGGCCCTCGCACAGTAATGTAGTTTAACTGTAGCACAGAGCACGAGAGGGAAACCATACTGAGAACAGTTGACAACTCTGTCTTACATTGTGCACCACTAAGGCATACATGATAATATCAGTCTCTAAATGCGTTGTTGTGCGCCCGAAAAAGGAAAAGGTCTGCACACTTGATGGAGAAGAGATACCCAGAGTAACCTACATTCCCGATCGTGGGTAAAGCAACACCAACAGTGGACTTTAAAATGCACATTACACAAACGATTTATCTTGGTGATATATATAATACCATTTGACCATTGACTATGTACTTAACAAAAGTGATTTTAATAAATGAATGGTAGAATATATATATATATATATATATATATATATATAATTCGATACTTAGTTGCTTTATAATTAAATGTCCAATGTTTATTTTCTGTTTTATAATAATTTCTCTAGTTTTTAAAATTACGTATTGCTGTAAAGTTTGGCGGCTGCATTTAAAGAAGCATATTCATGTAATTGAAAAATAGCGTAGCAACCCTGATAACAATCTACGCACTACTTAAACCGTATCGGCGGAAACTACTGCACAATCTGGTACCGAGTCAATAATATGTTTTCCTGGCGCATGGCGACAACGTTGAGAACCATGAACTCATGACAGCAAACTCATGAGAATAATTTATACTGTACCATAATATATATCACTAATAATTTTACTTTTTTGTTCTGTAAGACCCTTCTATTGTGCATTGTTTGCATTGAATTCAACTCAACGCTAACAAGAGCGTCTTTTGTGAATAACCGCGTTAAATTATCGGGCTAGTTGAGTAAGGCAGATCGACGCGCAGAATGCATCAGAATAGTATAAAAAGCATAACTCGCTACAAAACGTACACCGGCACGCCTTATTGGGATTGAAGAAGCCCAAGCGTTTGCGCATCTTATTATCAGTGTGACACAATATTCGATGTAGAGCCTTTCACCATTTATGCGTTGTCATAGTCGAGGTGCGATAAAAACTGAGACTAACTTCTGCGGCTTTTTGTCGACGCAAAAACACAACATAGAGGAGGTCTAGTGACAAAGCCTTACGCTCGGGAGGTCTAGTTTTCAAGACCTGTACTGACCAATAGCACAATGTTTTTTCATAGTTTCCAATTCAGACAAGGTGAGTTCTGGAGTGGCCTATAATATAATCGGCCATAATCGGGCAAAAAAGGAAACACAAATGCCCCAATAAAAGATATGGTGCATTATCATATTTCCCCTCCTCTACCCCCATCCTTGTAGGTACTACTCACACACGGTCCCGACGATAAGACTTTATTGCAATTCTTGCAATTACGACAATTATGAAAATGGCGATTTTGAGTTACTAGACAAAAGTTGCTAGTTAACAAGCTAGCAAGTTGCTAGACACAACGGAACCACTGAAACATGTCTACAATACTCTGAAGGTCTCACGTAAGTATATATACCGAAATATTTACAAAAGTCGAATAGAGGCTAAATTTAGCAAATGAAATCCTACGAGACGCCGTAAAAATGAGTTGCGAAAAGCAGCTAAATATTAATAGTATAGTAGACAAGGGGCGAGGCAGAACAGACAGAGTGAGTCAACAAAAAGAGTGACGACTACTGACAAGGTTGCTGAAACAGTTTTTAGCAATTGCTAATAAGAGTAGAATAGAAATAATCGTTGCGAAATCAATCGAACATAACAAAACAAAACTTAAAAGCGCCACACTCTCTTAAGTTCACCACAACCGCCGGCGTGTCGCGCGACAGCCGCAGCGCGTCGCCACACAGTCATTTTACATGCACTTACTCGCATGCACTTTACTCGCATTGCCATACGTTTGGTACTAAAATGATCGCCACGAAATGCGCATTTGTCTAAATGTGTTAGTTTTAAGCCCTGTGAGTGGTCGTAGGATTAAGATTTTGAGGTATTTGACGTGAAACCTAATGAAGAACTTTAGGTTTTTCGAAAAAAATTTCAAGCACTTTTTTGCGAACAGAGACCATGTTCCATTGGAAAAACCATATTTGCTTTAACGAGCTCTACAATTCCTTATATCGATTATCAAAATGTTTTGTCACACCCTGCACATATATGTATATATATATATATATATATATATATATATATATAGAACAGTTCACAAATTGAAAAGGGAGACATAATGAGTTAGCTCTAGGACTACAGTCACAATAGAGTTTGACTACACTATGAACTGAACGGGTAAATAAAATGAAATCGATAAGGGATTGTACACTACGGTTCAGATGTGATCTACGACCTAGATAGCAGCCGTATATAAGAGTAGACATCTAGCCACGCTGTTAGGGAGCCCACGGGTTGCATCACGTGCTATGCAGTCCACCGCAACATGTCCAGCGGTTCAGTCGATAGGCGAGCTAGCAAAACGAAAAAACATCTAAATTTGCGAGAGACACACAAGCTGTGTTTGATGATATAGGTTATAATTTATAATAAATTATAACAATATGCATCACGTCTGATATTTAAATAATTATTACAATTTTGAGGCATAGTACTTCTTATTTGTGTCTTTTCAGAATACCCGCAGGAGACTGCAGCGAACTGTGTGCAGACAGTGTCACCAACAGGTGTCGATGAAGCGCCGTCGATAGCAACGATACGGTTCGAACATGTGCAAGTTGAACTCGACAATGATGAAAAAGAAAGAGCATGAAGTACCAAAATAAGATACCACAATGGCAAAGACAAGATGCAAAAGAATGGGATTTGGTAGCCGAGTTGAAGTCGAGTCACACGTCGACGGTCACAACTTACAACTCGAAATAGATATCAATTCCGGAGTTTCCAACACCGTGCACTCGCAAGAAAGGCACATTCAGTGACCGCAGAAGCTGCAAAATGCTCCGACAGTGTGCTTGAAATAGACTCTCTGACTTGAAGAGACATTCCGCCATTTAATCAATGCCCTCGAGTGTGACGATCAAAGCCTAAGCTGTTGCTTAGGCTAGAAATAGATCTGCAGGGAACTAGAGAAAGAGTGAGATGCCTAGAGGAAGCAAAGGAGGGGAAATGCGTTGTTACTCTGAATAATTGATTCGTTGAAGGAATCAGAGAAAATGGCTTAAAGCCAGCAGTCTATCACAAAGAAGAAACGCCGCAAGGTGTCGTTTAAACGACGTCTAAAATCTCCAAACGCAATGTCATGTACACTGCCTTATAGACATATATATATAAGCCTCGGCTTGCATGATTGTGTTGTGCTGTGTAGGCGTAATATAGCCGTGCTGATCGCCGCCAAGCTTAACCTGCTACTTATAGCGTCTGTGTCGACAAATGCGAACCATAAAGACTCTGGGAAAAAGACAGCATTTGAGCACTTCAGCTTCGAAATTACGCCAGTTCAATTAGAGCATTAGCAAATCATGCTAATCAAACTATGGCACTAACTTACAGATATACATATAAGGTACAAAATTTAGTCTACCTGTTAT
This sequence comes from Dermanyssus gallinae, assembly GCA_003439945.1. Classification (NCBI taxonomy): domain Eukaryota; kingdom Metazoa; phylum Arthropoda; class Arachnida; order Mesostigmata; family Dermanyssidae; genus Dermanyssus; species Dermanyssus gallinae. The sequence goes on from QVRM01000816.1 coordinate 51,410, forward strand.
CAATAGCTTACACACAGTCTGTCGCACACAGTACAGGTGCCAGATAACATGCGTCCATGTTTGTGTATATGTATATATATATCGTGGGCCACGAGTCATCGGCACATAAACGTACTAGACAGATAACGTTATCAGCAAGTCAACGGTCGCGGCATTGGTTGTAATTGTTATTAAACTAAACAAACGCCACTAAACTCGTGCCGTTGTTTTCTTCTTGTAACGTAGTTATCGTGTCAGCTAGCCGACGTCAGCTAGCCGCCTCGTAGTTCGCTACGAACAACGACTCTGATTATGGCTATTCTGTTAATCTAACAAATAAAGATACACTATATATATATATATATATATATATATATATATATATGTATATATATGACGGTGGCAGCGTGATCTAGGGAGCGCTAGTCATTATTTTCATCTACTGGGGTGCCGCCAGTTCGATCGCCCGTTGTTAATCGAACTTTCTTTCAGAAGAGATGATAAACCGTACCACTGAGAGTCAGCGACCATGCTGCTGTCATAAGAACTGTTGGGGACACATGTCAAGCGAGTATATATATATATATATATATTAGAATACCGTTAATTAAATTTGAATAATGCAATGATGACAGCCGTGACGAAGAAAACGACGCGTGCTACTTCCACGTACAATGATTGCATTGCACTTTTGAGCCCCAAGTTATGAACGTAGGTCGACGAAGCACGTCAGTAAACAACGTTATATTTAAGCTGATCACCTCTGACCACCCAGGTCATTTGAATTCAATTTGGTAATTCAATAGGATTGGATAGTTTATGTGACGCCCACAGGGGCACCTTCTTCACAATCGGTCGAGCTAGCGTGTGTATATATAAACGGTGTGGTCTGTTAAACTGTTTTGCAATTAAGCACAAACAATATGTAGCGCTTCGCCATGACAAACAACGACTTCACGACTTCTTCGCTCCGTCGGAACGCGTTCCTAGCGAATTATCAATTTATACATACATGCAGACACATGATCAATTTTTACATACATGCAGACACACACATATATATATATATATATATATATATATACATAGAGAGAGAGAGAAAGAACGTTCGGCAACCTCACGAACATTTCACAATAGCAATAATTATAACACAAAAATGTATTATTATTATTATTATTACTATTATTAATTTTATTATTATTTACATGTATCATAATTCCTAATATATTAATTATATAACCATGACACTATTTGTTTTATTATACATATAATTATTTGTTATTAATGCTTGAGTGTTGGTGACACCCTCGGCTTTCATCGCCACTAGCCAGCACGGCCGTCGGTCACATTATTCACCGACGGGGAGACTCACAAACGGCGCCTATACGCGCACCTTCTTGAAGACCATGTGGCTATGGCGGCGTTCGTCAGCTGGCTTTTGGGCCATGAATGCACTGTGAAACTGACAAAAAAGCTTGCGAAGAAGCTCTTTGACGCCACAACGGAGCGAAGATCGACCGCTTTCCTCCTCCGACAGAGAGAGGGTGTCGTCGGAACTGCTACAGAGAGGCCAGAACGCCAAGATGATGACAATCAACACTCAAATATCATAAAAAAATAATACAAATAGTGTTGTAGATATTCTATAATTCAAATATTAGTAATTGTCATATCTGTACATATTAATAGTAATAAACACGTTTTAAAAAAAATGTTGTTGTTGTTATTATTATTATTATTATTATGCTCTAAATGCACTGTACTGAAAAATGGTGCACTTGAATTTGACTACAAAATTGACAACTGCATTTTACCGACCCTCTCTTATACACGGGACTTAGGCATATATATTACGCCTGATCTTAACTTTAGCCTTCACATTACCAAGGTTGTGGAGATATCTCTGCACACAATAAATATTATCTTCCGCTGTTTTATTTTAACGACCCCACATGTGTACATTCGTCTTTACAAATCTCTTGTTCTTCCTAAACTCACATATTGCTCCCCTGTCTGGGAGCCTTATCTGTCCAAATATAGGAAGTTGGTGGATGGCGTCTAAAACATGTTTCTAAGACGCCTGCGAGTCAGGTGCCCCCACAGCGTGTTAGATGACGTTGTTCCAAGTATTGACTCACTTTTCATGCAGTGCAACTTATCTGTTCTACATCAATTACGAAAATGTGACTTGTTAGGACACTTTTTTGATGTACGCTCCAATAACCTAAGGAGTCAACGATCAATCACCTCAAAAGCCGTGGCCCGCGGTGAATTCGTGAACGGACTGTTTGCTTGGCGTATGGCCAAATGGGCCCATGATAATCCAAATAGCGCTCGCCTGCTTGGTGATTAGTCACGATTGTCTTACAGAAGTACGTATATTGATACCAACCCTTTTATGTGAAATAAAAGTGATGTTAGGCTATGTTATTATTATTATTATTAATACTGCAGGAAGGAAATTCAGACCTAGACATGGGTGGTCTGCTACTGGTGCGGAGGGAAGTACGGTGAATCAGCTCCTCCCACTGAACAGCGCGTAACTCAATGCGGCGGAGCTTTTGTGCAACGTTTCGCTCTGCGGGCAAGAATAATGGAATCTACGAAGGCCCATTTAAGCGTAAACGTGTATCTCTCTCTTTCCGTACCACGAAGGACTGATGACTGAAAGAGATTGCCTCGGCGGCAAAAATTTGATCTGACACATAGAGACGGCCTTCCACGATAGATACACACGAATAACACAGTCTCTCCCGTAGACTGTGTTATGCATGAATTAAACACTCGACGAGCTCGTACACATGAACCTGATCGGGGCATGCATCAATTAACTGCGACGTATCTAACTAATTTCCATCGCTAACTAACCGTGGATATGCGATACACGATGTATGGGTGTTGCACAGACTCAAAAAAGGAAGAGCCCTCATGCCACGAACACCATGCTGGGTGTCTGGTGCTGAATTGGAAAGGCGTCGTGAACTATAAGCTTTTGCAGAGCAGAATTTAGGATTTGCAGGCAAAGGAACTGCCTACCGCTGGTCGCTCGATCGTCTAAAGCAGATTTCAAAAAGCAGTTTTTCGACGATATGGTTTGAGTGCTTCGCGGATTGTTGTTGCGACTATAAAAAATGGGAATGAAAAAGATTCGTGCGTACATTTTAAAATCTGCTCCCGAGTGACGTCCTGATATAGGTACTAAGTCGAGACTGCTGCGCTCTACCTTACATCTCAATGCAACACGTCGAAGAAATTTAAAGTGAACTTTTTAATTGCATCAATGTGTTTGTTCAACTATGGCCGAGAGACTTCGCAGCTGTAAATTAATTTGGCAATTACAAGACTATTATAAAAACGGACATCGGACATTGGACACTCGATAATCAAACAACAAATATCATATTACATATAAGACTAGCAGATTGAATAGTTTGCGCGATGTGAATATTAAAATCTAGCTCCGGTATTACCGTTACCCCAGGATTGCGAATGCTGTTTTCTCTGTGTATCTCTTTTCTATCAAATTTGTAAAGTAGTCTTCCTTCAGACACACAACGGCGCAGTTAGAGACCAAAAATATTATATAATATCATTTTCGGCGCACCAATCGGAGATGGAGTCAGTTGTTCGCTGTATTATCTCCCTCTCGTTCCCTGTGACAGATGGCCCATAAAGTTTAAGATCATCCGCGTAGAGTTTGTGCTTATTGGTTTCAAGTATAACGTTTTTAAGATCTAGGATGAATACGTAGAATAATAGTGGGCATGATCTTGATATGGGCATGATCAAAAAACATGACCCCTGAGGCACGCCCGAGGGACACACCTCATACTGACTAAAACTGCTGTTGACCCGCACACAAAACCTCCGATTCGTTAGATTACTTGACATGCATGAATTTGTGTGCTTGTCTATATTTAGGTCAATTAGTATCTGTAAAGGTTTTAAAAAGTTTACTCTGTCAATTGCTTTAGAAAAATCAAAGTATATACAATCAAATGCTTTCTTGTTATATATATATATATATATATATATATATACAAGCGCAGTATGTATATGTATATATATATATACAAGCGCAGTATGTATATATGCTGTGCATACAGCATATTTAGTGCAGTGGCCATGTGACCCGATGACCCGGCGAAAGCTGTTCGGCCAGCTCAATGGTTTGCCGTGCGGCCTGCTAAGAGACAGCGCACCGATGGAACAGCAGCACACTTCTAGGTCATCAGGTTCTGCTTGTTGTTCAATATTTTTTGATCAAGTGACGAGTAGCGGCAACAAAAATAACAACTATTTGTGTATATATATATATATATATAGAGAGAGAGAGAGAGTTCTAACAGAAGTCAAACGTATTCGTCGCTAGAGGATTATTGGTTTGCTTAGCAAAGTCGTCGTCGTCATCCTTCATTGAGACGGCTGCATAAATGAACATACAGCTACGCATTTCGTTAGGTGTTGAACTCAGCGTGGCGACGGCGGCGGCGGTGGCGCCGGCGACAGCAATAACAGCAACAGCGATAACAACAGCAACAATAACAAACATCTCAATAACAACAATAGCAACAACAGCAACAACAGAAAACTTCGCAACAGCAAAACTAACGGCGACAGCATCGCCCGCCGTTCGTCTGTCTTTAGACGACTTTGCCAACGGATCAATCCGCAACCATCACTTAAGTAGAATAAAAAAGACACACGACACATCAATGATGGTATGAAATGGGGAGAGAGAGAAGATAGCTAGAGCGACATATACATAAATATAAATAAATATATATATATATATATATATATATATATATATATATATCTCCTATGGCAGACAGGAAGCCGCAGCAGAAGACGGTCAAACTGAGACGGACAAACGTTGACGTGCTGTTGACACCGCTGTTGCACCGCCAGCCGGATCAGCTTTATCAGCAGCTCCGCGACCACTACGACGTCGACCAGCTTCACCATTATCACCCCCAACCACCTCCGCCCCACCGTCACCACCACCACCACCCCCCACCTCCCTACCGCTACCATCACCACCACCGCCTTCACCATCATGATGAGGACCAAGACCATCATCACCAACCATCAGCTCCCTCCATTAGCGCAAGCGATCCGAGACGGCTGTTTGATCCCGGCTGTCGGTCGCCCTGGTCTGCCAAGACAGGCAGACGACTGAAGAGAACGAGGCAGGCGTACAGAGCGTGTGGGTGGGTGTCTGTGTGCAGACGACACCGCGAAAGAGAGAGAGAGAGAGGGTGGGAGATATAGGAGAGTGGAAAAGAGAGAAATCGACCGTCCAATCGACGGGCGTTCGCATGACGGGCAGGGCTGTACTGGGCAGGGCAGGGCCGAGCCAAGCCAAGCTGCCTCCAGCCAGCCTCTCGTCGTTGACATCGGTTGGTGTGGCTCGATATCGGCGTTCTTCTGCGGGGTTGTTGTTCTCGTTGTCGTCGTCGTCATCATCACTCTGGCTGCTGTTGCTGCGACAACTTCTGCAAAAACAACACCAACAGCAGCCGCAGCGGCAGCAACTTCTGCGGTAGCGAATTCCCCAGATCGGATTCTACCGCGTCCGCAGGTAGACGTGGAAGTGACTGTTGACTTCTGTATCGGCGGGCGGTGCGGTTGACTGTTCGTGCACCTGCGCCCCGCTTCTTATGATGCGGTGGCGCTACTCCTACTGATGTGGGATTGCGGCAGTCTTGTTGCCTTGCGTTGCTGGATATAGCGGTTGTTGTTGTTGTTGCTGTTGCTGTTGCTGTTGTTGTTGTTGTTGCTGTTGCTGTTGTTGTTGCGACTGTTAGCTGGTTGGTTGACGACGACGATGACGCTCGACCGCAACTGGCACAGTTACGACCACTTGGTCATGATTGCTTACCACTTGGCATCTTAGCGTCTTGGCGACGATGATGACGACAACAACAACGACAACGACAACAACACCACCACCACCAACGACACCGGTGTTGACGAAGAGAACGATGATGCTGTTGAAGCAAATGACGAAGACGGTGATGACAGAACGACGATTAGGGGGTTCTTCAGCCGTAGCAGCAGCAACAACAGGAACTTCATCAACCGCAGCAGCTGCACCAGTAGCTATGATGGTCTTCAAAGAAACCCCCACGTGTCTTCCCCCTTGCTCCTATTTTTCTCCCTTTTCGCTCCTACCCCCATCTCTCTGTCTCGCTCCACCTCTTCCTGGTTAAAATGCTCGCCTATGCGCCCCTGTTGCTGCTGCCGATGCTGCTCCTCCTCCTTCTCATCACAGCGGTTGACAAAGTCATCCATCTGTTCATTCATTGGGTCGTCGAACATCACCATCAGCGTCGTCAACACGGCCACCAAACCCCCACTTCACCCCACCATCTCAAACCCCCTACCACCAGCATCACCACCTCCAGCTCCATCATCACCACCTCCACTTTCAACCTCATCATCATCATCATCATTATCACCACCACCCCCCGTAAAATCATCTCCATTTTGGTTCCTCATCATCGTAGTGGTCATCAGCATCAAGATTCGTCGTCCACGGTGGCGACAGCCATCGGCGCTGCTGCTGAAGCATCAACAAACGCGGCGTCCAAGTGACCGCATCGTCGGGCTTTCACGAGCCTCACAAACTACGCGACCATACTGTTGTTATAATACACATAACATAGAAATTGTAAATAGTCAGCAAGTAGTTGGCAGGCAAGGAGTTGGCACGCCACAAAGTTTGACACAGCAGTAGCAACACAGCAACTAACAGCAAACACCCCGAAGGCGCGGACAGTCGTGGTTAGACGAACAGACAAATCGACAGTCGGATAGATGACGGCTAAGGTTCGACCGCCAGATCTGCGGTCCGACCCACAGACAGACAGATAGACAGGCAGGCAAGCAAGAGGAGAATGCGTAGGAGAAACTGAGAGCCTCCGCCAATCAACCCCCGAGAGCCACCGAATAACCGGTTCGACGGTCGCAAGTGAGAAGTGAGTGTTTAGTCGTTGGGATTCGTCGTCGTCGTCCACGCTCCGACGTAGTCAACGGTGTCAAAAGTTTTGGCAACAACAACAGTGACGACGACCACGACAATAGCAATAATAACAGCAACTATAACACCGCAAAAAAAGATAGCAATACCGACAGCAGCAACAAACACGACGACCGCAGCAACAACAACAACAACAACAACAATTACAGCTAAAATAATGAAAAGGATAACGACGATAAAAGCAACAACAACAGCGAAGACGACGACGACGATGATGACAATGGAATCAGCAGCAGCAGCAACAACAACAACAAAAACGAAGCCATCCAATAACGACTTCAACGATGAATTGAACGCTTGCAGCAATTTCAGCAAAGAATTCGGCGGCAAGGAATAGTGGTGGTGGTGGTGTTGGTAGCTGCTGTAGCGAGACGACGATGACGGTGGGCTGAGTCGACCCAAGATAGGGAAGAAGCAGAAGCAGAAAAAACGTCGTCTGTGTGCACAGACGTCGTGTCCCGCCATTACGACGTAACTATTATTGGTAGTTATCGACTGTAGGTAGCGGTAGGTATTGGGGGGAGCGGGTGGCTGTGTGTGTACAGGAGGGGGGGGGGGGTGGAGGTGCTATGATGTGCTTATGCACTCATATGTGCCATACGGTTGTGTGGGTGTTAATCGGCTGGCTACCCGGCACAAACGAATGAACAGACGCGAAACGTTGCCGCTACCAAAACATCAACAACAACAAGAACAACAAGAACGATAACAACAAAAACGACGACAAAAACAACAACAACAACAACAACGGCGCCGGTGCTTAATTAGTGGCAAGCAAGCGAACAAGCGTGGAGAAAAGCGGGTATAAATGTGTGTGTGTGTGTGCGTGCGTGTGTGTATCTTTGTACGAACGAATAATAATAATAATAATACCGAGAAAGGAGTAGTAACAAAAATAATAACGTGTGCATGCACATATGTATACATATATGTATGTACGCATACGCATGTATATGTCGAAATGTATGCCGGCCTCGTAACAAAATCCCAAAACGTGCGTACAGAGACAGGGACACATTTTTGACGTGCCCTCGCTCTCGAACGAGCCGACCGTCACGTGTCGTGTATCGTGCCGTCGTGAACGCCGCGTAGAGACAGAAAGAGACAGAGGCTGCTCTCCCGTCGGAGTTGTCATTTACGTTGCCGCCGCACTACGCAACTGGAGTTAGCGTGTGGCGCCCGTTTGTTGCCGTTTGCCGTCGACTTCAGCGACGATTCCGTCATTGGTGAAATTGGTGTTGGTTCTACTGCTGCTACTAATTGGTGTAAATGATACAACCCCAGCAAACACATCGCACCCCCGACTACTACTACTACTACTACTACTACTACGAGTAGAGTAAAGCTCAAACTGCTCCTTTTCAGGTTTTGTTGTTGTTGTTGTTGTTGCCGTCTTTATTGTTAATACTATTTTTGTTGTTGCGGCTGTTGTTGTTGTTGTTGTTGCTGCCATCGCTTGCCGTTCAACAGAGATCAGAAGAAGAAGAAGAAGAAGAAGAAGAACGAGAAGGCAGAGGAGGAAAAGAAAAAAAAAATAAAGACGAGCAGGACAAGTACGAAGTAAAAA
>QVRM01000816.1:65000-73664 GCA_003439945.1 Dermanyssus gallinae
AATGTAAGTGTGAACGTTCCCTAGAGCTCCATCACCCTCTTATTCATCCCGTGGCGCTCACAAGCAAGAGAAATGTGAGCAGTTGTCACATAATGTCGCACAATGCAGGAAAAACGAAGAGTCCACCGAGCGGAGAAGGAAGCAGCGTAAGGTGTGAAGAAGCAGACTCTATCGACTTTATTATTATTATTATTATTGTTGTGAACGTTCCCTCGAACTTCATCACCCTTTGGTTCAGCCCGTGACGCTCACAATAAAAGCCCTCTTCCACCTACAGACAAATAAAGACAGACATCCCTGCCTCAAAAACTGTCGCCCGCATTATTATTATTAACAAGAGAAATAGCAGCAGCAACAGTAATATTACGTTCTTGCTGCTTGCTATACATATCGTTGTAATAATTGTGAGAGAGTCATAATTGTACTAAAATTTAGAGTTGTTTCAAAGATGATCACTTACAATGTATTACAATATAAAGCATCGCTGTAGCTATGCGACGTAATTGCCCCGTTCTTGGAACCAAAATATTGGTTGGCAACGACATATCGGCATCTAACGCACGCAGCAACAACAACAATAACTATAGCAACACCAACAACCACAACGTTCTCGTCGGCGACAGGATTACGCCTACGGTTATATATGTCCCTAGTTATGACAACTGCGCAGCACAGGCATTGCGTTTGTCCAACGCATACATTGGAACAAATGATTTAGGCTACTAGTCTTTTTGCTGTTGTTATTGTTACTTCATTAGGTTTACTGTTGTAGTTATTACCGATTGCTACTAGCAGATACACTATGACTGCTGCAACAAGTATATATTATTTTTTTCGTATTTTACGGTCTATATAAATTATCGTTGATGCCATACTTCTTGTTTACCACAACCCCCTTCCGTTTATTAACCCTCCGGTCCCTAAGAATGTGTGCTATCTAGGTGCTCGAAATGACGCAACCGTCTACAGTTCTCTTTTAGCACTCTCTCTCTCTCTCACTGACTAGGAAAGTACAGACGCAAAAAACTGCAGCACAGTAAACTGGCTGTCCTCGCAACGCACATCGGTAGGCAATCCATGACTAAAACACAGGGAAGTACTTGCAGCCCGCGTTTTACTTAAACTCGAATAGCGCACCCATCTCCCACAAACGAACCTCTGTTTATGGTGCGTGCGTAATTTCCGTCATTTGGCTGATTCAGCGACTGCCATTTGTCTCAGTGTTTAAGTTGGGCAGCCGTCGCAGAAATCGGCCGAACTTTGTTGAAGCTCAGTCGAAGAAGTCTCTGCCAGAACGACGCCAAATGCGGTGGTCAAAGATGGCCACATCTTGTATGCTTTGCGAATGAAGCCCGTCAATAACAATACGTAAATAAACAGCAGCAGCAGCGGCCACAGATAAGTAACGCTAAAGGAAAATTATACGGAGCTGAACAAACACAGTACAGGTTACACTATAGGAAAGGCACTTTAGTCTGGCGGGTCGACCTCGTTGTCTAGATACCAGGGAGCCTAGGAAGGCTGAAATAAACAGAATTGAATGGCTGGAAACTTTGTAGTGTGTCAAGCTCGGTGGCTGTAGTCAACGCTGAGATCAGTTAAAGACGGGAATGATGGCAGCGCCAACTACAGCATCCTCGATAGAGGGTCTATGATGGCAAAATATCCATGCTATCGATGTATATCTATACACATCTTGCAAAAGCATATCTACCACAAGCAAAACGAAAAACGATACCTCAAAACAACGCAGCACGTAGAGCAGGGTAGAAACATTAGCTATAACCACAACGACGCAAACAGATACTAGGTATGAATCATCATCTACAAGGATCAAAAGACGGCTCTGACTAACGACAACATACCAAGTAGCTAGAAAACTAGAAATATATAAAATAAAGTGTTTTTCTACTCATATGATATCATTAATTAAAACCAAGTAAGCAAGTATCATCAAACAAACAAAATGGATGAGGATAAGGAGATAGAATCTGGAGCTCATGCATTTACACTGTCTATATATATATATATATATATATATATATATATATATATATATATATATATATATATATGTATAGCATCCTTAATCTAAAAGTAAGAGCTGGCGAAATAAATATGAGTATAGGATAGCGACAGATGCTTGTATTACAGAAAATGTTATGTATATATATATATATATATATATAGTTTTCGGTAATAACACCGTCGAACCTATCGCATTGAGTAAGTGTTTACACTATTCTTGTTGTATGTCATTGGTCCATAACTTTAGCCGTGGCACACCACCCTCGCGATGTCCGAAAAAGGGCAAGCCGAAAACTCAAAATCGGCTTCCACGATAAATAGCGCCTTCGCTAAACGTGATCAAGACATCAGTCACCATGTTTTATCGCCAAGTCCAGAGGCGTGATTTTATAAAATATTGCCATTTATTCGATAACTGAATGCATTAAAAAACAACAAAACACAGCGAAACAAAGAAATATTAAGAGACCGTGTATCAAAAGGATGTATATATATATATATATATGATGCCTTTATTTCTCAACAAAGGGAGCCAAGCTTGAGCAGTTTAGAGATGCCGTCGTCGTTCTAATGTAGAATTTCTAACACAAACTTGCGCTAAGGTCAAATAACTTAAACATGCACTGATAGATCTGGTCAAGTATACCCTGTCATTTTATCAGCGCTTTCTTTTAAATAGACAGACAGATCTACTCCGTGTACGTTTCGACTGAGCAAAATCGTTTTTGCAGACACTGCAGATCCAAGCTGATTAGTTCGAAGCAGTGATCGTCGTTTGCTAGTGACACGTCGACACGTGAGTCTCTTTATTCGACGCTCTGAACCAGGTTTCAAAACGGCTAGAGTATCGGATAGCGTACTAAACAGCCTGGTATCGCTATCGGGCTTTTGTATTTGTACATGCACCGACATGTATTTGCCATGTAATGAATGCTTATCGCAATTTTCGATCTATTGTTCATTTTTAAACCCAAGCATACAAGCCACCACTGCGGGGCATCTGCACGAGGACGATGGCGTATTGGCATATTATAGAATGTATCCGTCCTAGTGCATAAAGGTTGGTACAACCATCCTCTCTTTTGGTAAACGTGTCCATATAACGTGTCACGGGCGAGTCTTGCCCAGAGTTCCTTTCGGTGATGGGCATCGGCCTGCTGGAGACCGCAACGGGCTATTCTCTATGTATTTTATGGTCTCATGAACTTACTAACATTACGGCTCCCCGAGTTCGTCCGCGTCATGCACCAATCGCCAATCATCAGAAGAAGTCCCTGGAGACACTAAGTGCATACGTTGCGATTGCCGTGTATGGCAGACAGAAGGCTCATAAACAGCGTAGAACAGAGCGCCTGTTCGAACTGAAATACTATAAGAGTCTCTCTATTCAAATTAATTCTCCTCTAGCTAAAGGTCAAATAGGATCGGCAGAAGTTAAGTTAGGTAAACAAGTTTAACGGATCTTGGATCTATGGAGGCCTGTGTAACGTGTGTATGCAATATGACTCGTGCCTAAAAAGTGCCGGCTTCAGAGTCATGTATAGCGATAACGGGGACAAAAATCATGATCAGAATTTTTCTGAACTGGTCTGACAGCGAATCTCCGAGATCTGAGTAAACAAGGCGTTCGATCAAGCATGCTGCTCGGAAAGATTTCGTAGCCGTTGAAAGCGGCTGCGCAAAAGGGCAGCCATCAGCAAGCGAGCTCATGGACATTTCATACTTAAGAACTTCAGTGCAAGCCCCTCTAGAACTATTGATAGAAAACAGTAGTTTTCCTCAAGCTCTGCGTATGTACGTTTCTTCTCTCTTTCAGCATGCTACAAGAGGCACTTCGTGTTCACAAAGTAATGGCATAAATAGAAGGAACGGGAGTGCAGGAACACTCTAGAGGATCATATATATATATATATATATAGGTAGTTCCATAAGTTCTTAGAATGAAAACCAAGAATTTTCCAAATCATGTTTTTAAATTTATCTTATTCGATATACTCCCCGAGATGCTCAATACACTTTTCCCACCAAGATCTCAGAGCTTTTATACCTCTTAAGTAGAATTCCGCGTCTTTAGACTGAAAATAGGCATTGACAGCAGCCTTAACCTCTTTATTGCTGGAAAAACGCTTTCCACCGAGACTATTCTTCAAATGTTCGAAGAGGAAATAATCAGAGGGGGCCAGGTCTGGAGAATAGGAAGGTTGTTCAATAAGTTCGAACCTCAGTTGGGCCAGTTTTGCCGATGCTTGCCGGGAATTGTGTGCAGGAGCATTGTCCTGGTGAAACAGGACAACCTTCTTCTGCAAAGCGGGCCGTTTCACGATGAGTTCTTGCTAAAGGCAGTCCAACAGTCTTGCATAATATCTCCTGTGATCGTTTTACCGCTCTCAATGTAGTCGACCAGCATTATTCTACGTTGGTCTTAAAAAACTGTAGCCATCACCTTTCCGGTCAATGCCGTTGTCCGCACCCTCTTCGGGGGTCCTTCATCAGGTGCACACCATTGGCAAGATGCTTCTTGGGTCTCGGGAGTGTAGTGATGGACCCAGCTTTCATCGACGGTCATGAATCTGCGCCAAAAATCCGACGGATTGTTCGACATCTTGGCCAAATTTCGCTGTGAAGCGAAAACAGGCGCGTTTTTTGGCCTTGGTTAAGCAAATGCGGCAGCCATTTTTCTCTGAGCTCTTTCATCTTCAAGTTTTCGTATAGGATAAAATGCACACTACCTAAACTAATTCCTAATGCCTCCGCTATCTCCTTAATGTTCATTCGCTTATCTGTGCCAACGATGTTTCGCACTTTATCTATGTTTTCCTCATCAGTTGCCGTTTTTTGGCCTCCTGGACGTAGTTCATTCTCGGTGCTCCTGCGATCTCTTTTTAACACATTAATCCAGTTGGAAACAGTGGCAAAACATGGCGCAGAGTCACCGTACGTCTCGTCCAACCCAATTTTACTTGGGTCGCATTCCAACCTTTGAAATGAAAATGCTTGATAACCACTCGAAACTCTTTTTTCTTTATTTTTAAAAATCACGCCGATACGTTGCACGGGAAAAGCTATCAAACGAAATCGCAACGGCCAATCACCATAATATTTTGAGTGCTAGCAGTCGAAAAGTTGCAGTTCCTAATAGCGGTGGAAGCGCGCCAAAATTCGAATTCTAAAAAGCTCATTCTAAGAACTTATAGAACTACCTGTATATATATACAATGTGATAACAAAAAAATATTCACAGTGCCATAACAAAATACAACAATGCGATGACAAAGAAAGATGAAAAAGAAAAGAAAAATTGAAAGAGATAAAAAGAAAGAAAGATATTGAAAGAGATGTACAATACGATAACAAAGAAATTATTATACTAGGTATATTCACGTTGTTCACTTATTATTACTATAGAAAATAATTGCAGCATCGTCGTCATCTCTGACCGTAACACTTCATCGAGTTACCTCCTGGCGCTCCCTGGCAATGTTGTCGATTGTCATCAATCGTACGAGAAGTATGGCGTTTGATACAGACATATATATATATATATATATATATATATATATCGTAACACCCCTCAATCGAAAGGTCAATGCCAAAGAGTTTAATGTGGTCGAGGCCTCAAAGCGAGGTCTAGGCATCCGGCAAACCTAAATGACACTGTGGGTTTCGATGATGCTTCAACATTGTTAACATTCGAACAACGACCATGACAGCAACGATAGCAACAACAACAACAACAACAACAACAACAACACGAACAACAATTGCAGCATTCTGCTGATGGCAACATCTCAAGGGCAACAGAAGTGAACGTGCAATTCAAGTAGATAACAAACGCAAATCATGCAGAAGCATTGATTGACATCAGTTACCCTCGACGCTCAAATACCGTTGTTCGTCGTCGTCGTCGTATTAGTAGTCATAGTAGTAGAAGTAGTAATAGTGTGACAAAAACGTAAACAGCACGCCCGTAAAGATAACAGAGCCCCACCGCGATAACCACAACAGCAACAACACTAACAACTGCAACAACAACAATACTATTTAATCGATCTGATGTGTAACGACCATCCGTTCACCCGGTTCGTACAGATAACAAATTTGATCATTAACGGGCTATATCAACACAGCGCAGGCGATGCCACGCGACTTTGACTAGACTACATGAATTGGTCACACACAAAACCAAAGTTGCTCTAGGATCAGTATATATATATAGTGTCTTTTTTATTTTTTTTTTATATATACGTACGTACTAGTCTGTCAATGTATGACGGAGCTTTTGGTTGTCCGTCAACGCGTCTGACATGGATGATCGATTGTTGGCAGAAGCCGGCAACCAGACTACGTGCCTCTAGTGTATGTCTGTTTATGCTGGGTCTGTTTGTGCCCTGTATCTGTCTAAAGCCTGGCTATGACGGGGGGCCACCCGTCGATTTCGTATCCGCCGAACATGTGATGAGCGAACGTGTCTAACCTCCCTGACAGCGAGCCAAACAATACATCTTCCAGCCTTCCAGTCAGCACCAGCAGATGTATGCAGGACCTCTGCTGCTGCTGTTGCTGCTATCGTTTTCGCCATGATTGCCATTGCCACACTAATAGAAGTGGTAATGAACTCTATTAGTAAGATTGTTGTTGTTGTTGTTGTTACGACAGGCATTGTGGCGTTCCTGCTAACCTTATTGTCGGTACCCCTGTTACGATTGCCGTACTATATTATATAGTTTTTAATATTTACAATATATATATATATATATATATATATATATATCACCAGTTGGCCGCACCTGACGAGCCACGGGGAGTTCCGAGCTTACCCGTATAGGTCAGGTAAGACGGACAGCCTGTTCTGCGCTTTTTTTTTTTTTTTGTTCTGGGAGGTTTCGGGAATGCATGATGCACATGCGCCACTAGCAGCCTGCGTGACTAGTGTGAGACTCGCAAACCCACTAAACCCGGATTCCTCCCCACTCCCCCAGGCTCGGTATTACTTTGGCATTACATCGAAGCCGTTCTGCGCTCACTCTAGCATGACACCAAGAAACCTGGTACTTGGTAAGGATTGCTACAGTGTCCGGCGGTCGACTCTCCCCCTTCCAGCAGTTGGAGGTAACACGAAAGAAGTTTCCGGTTGAGAGTAGAGAATGGGAGAAAACTGTTTTTAGCCGTTTAATTCTAGCCCGATAGCAGCCACAGGTGTCAGCCAACTAGCAGCTGTCTGTGTGCGTACCGCATTCTTTAGTTACTACATCGAAAAAAAAATGGAAATCAAAACATTTAAAGTTGGTCGCACCTTATGGACTTTTCCAAAGGCTCCATCGCCCAGTTCGCCGATCAGCTCCCAGAAGTCGAGGGGATTTGTTTCATAGCGGATGTTGTGGCTGAGCTTACGCCGCTTCGCGTCCTGGGCTGAAACGGTCGCATTAGCGTTCAGCGAGAAGATCTTCTTGATGTTCGAGAAGAACGACATGTTGCGGTCCTGAAACGGCGAAACATACAGAGCGCAATGAATAACAGTGAGTCAGACGGTACTGTTAGCGAAAAGATAAAATCAACTAGTGACTCCCGGGCTAATACGTTGCTAGGAAACAATAGTTCCAGTAATTATCGATGCATAAATAACATCATACATATATATTTTTGTTTGAAATTTTGTTTGACAAGTGTGCGTCCACATATTACCGTATTATATCACACTTTATATATGTATCTCTCTCTGTCTATGTAAGAAAACCGTGGAAGAGGAAGCACTCGTTTGGCTATAAATATCCCCACTGTGTGGAACAATGTTCAGAATCATCGGTTCGGCGACGTATGTGCCCCACAACTGGGTCTTTCGCGCACCTCAAAATGGTGTATTTTGAGGTTGGATCTAGCCGTGTAACCATATATGATTCAGCTGACTCACGAGCTTAAGCCTACTAAGGGCCACTAAGAGTGGCTTAACTTCGCCAATTGGGCCTCCGAGACCACGCAGCGTGGTATGATGAATAATATTATATTTTCCGACAAAGTCCAGTTCAATCTAAATCGAAGTGTGAATAAACGAAACTGTCGCATCTGGGCAACCGAGGACCGCCACGTGTCTCAAGAAAAACCGTTACATATGTCATGTGTGTCACAGGCATTTGGTCCAAAAAAAAAATGAATAAACCCTTTTTTTAATAATAAGTGGTAAGCGTTATCGCAGCATGATTCTTAATTGTCTTTGGCTTTATTTTTATTCTTGAAACCACCCGAATTCGCAATTCCGTGTGAATAGCTCATTTGTTAGTTAGCTAGTTAGTGAATGTATGAATGGCTACTACGGTATGTACGCAATCGACATTTATTTTCTGCAATTAAGACGATTTTCGTGATTGCTGCTAGGCTAATTTCAGCTGCCATAAGCTGACGACGCGATTGCGCGAGCATTGGTGTGCGCTAGAATTTAATCGAGCTAGATCTAAAAATGGCGATGTATGTAATAGCTACCACATAGTTAATGGTCGATCTGTGACTCATTTTGTGATTAATCTGAATGTCATAGATCTAACGTTAATAACGACGGTAATAATTGTCTTAGAACAAAATGACAGCGAGAACAACAACAACAGCAAAAGCTAAATGTAGTGTAACTCTAACATTATTGCTTTA
>QVRM01000817.1:0-48874 GCA_003439945.1 Dermanyssus gallinae
CGACAGACTGTCGTCTCATTCCTTTCTGTCAACCTAGTTTTGGCCCCACCGGTATCTTTGGTATACACCGGTACCTGGCATCTCGCTCTAATTCCCCCCATTGGCGTGACCGCATGCTTGTTTGGAAACTAACTATAACCGACTCATAACAAATGCAGAAAGTACTCTGGCATTGGTCACCCGCCAACAGTGTTGTTCGCTGGCGTTCGGGACAATGAGAGGCCTAGGCTACGTTACACTTAAGCTGATTCAGTGAGTGAGCAAAAGTTTCAGCATTTTAACAGGGACTTGAGAGCATTTAAATGTTTGCGGCTGTCGCTCGACATTCAACGAACGAATGCAGTATCTGTTAGGGCATATTATTAAGTCGCCTAATCCTAGATAACCATTGTTCCGTTTATTCACTATATAATCGGTAGTTATAAGTTATTATTATATAAAAATCTAGATGTTTTACTTTGAAAGATGTATATATGAAGTGTAGATGAGGTGAAGTGAACAGGCTGAATACCAAATAGAATATAAAGTCGGATACAAATATTGTGAACTTTGTAAACTATATGAATATAATAAAGTACGGTTAAATTAACACAAACCTATTGGTAGACCAAGAGCGGAATCAATTTAGCCAGGTCCTACTAAAAGCTAGACTGACATGCCTCCTAATTAGTCTTTCACCTACTGCGCCGCATTATTGGTTTTTGAAAGTTTGAAAAGTTATGTAAATCCCTCTTTTGTCTACATTCCAATTACCCTTGACTAATTTTGGGGAATTTTAATACTAAACGCGGTCGGAGTCTTGCTCTATGCGGCATCGAACGCTTCTGCCAACTTAAACCATGTACCACTCTACATACACCGTGGAAAAACTACACATGAAAATGTCTGCGAAGAACCATGATTATTATTATTATTTATGTAGTATACGTCCTTGTTATTAATACATTTTTCCTAATGTTGTCTTGTTAGTGCTGCTGATGTTTCTCAATTTGTATACCTAGGACCAAGTTACCTTAGAAAAACTGATCTACACAATTAACAGTAATGCTGGCTTTGACCGACCATCTACCATCTGTGAAAAAAGTATCTCCTATACTGTTGCACACTTTGTAGATATGCTACGTTTGAGGCTAGGCGGACAGCACAGTGTATGGCCGCCGAGAAGCAATCTCGCCGGAATGTGTAGCTGACTGTTGACTTGTAGGGTGGGGGGGGGGGAGGGGGGCAAAACTAACAACCAGCACCTAGTGCCGGGCTTGTGCCTGCCTACAGCCAGAGTTGATAACGGAACTGAACCGCTTTGCCTCTTTCCAGCTTAACACTATCGACCCCTCGCCGGTCGTATCTCTCCGTCGCCCTGCTGTTGTAGAGTCATCATCACCTTAGCTTAGAGGCCACGACCAAGGCACTACGACGGCTTCCGGGTCAACCGTTCTGGTGTGTGTGTGTGTGGCTAGCAGAGCCGCAAGCGGCTTCATCTCGCCGCAAGAGTGGAAACCGATAATTATCTCATTATTAATATCATCGTGGCTGTTGTTGTCGTCGTCGTCAGCGGTGTGCAGCGACCGACGTGAGGTGTAGCCAGTCAACCGGGGGAGGGGGGGGGGGTTGGCGCAGGATGTAACAACACACAACGCCCCATAACGGTGTTCGTTCGGTGTCTTCGTCGCATTGCCAGTCGTCCATCGTCCGAACGTCCGCAAGCCTGCTCCCTTATCCTGCGCCTCTTCTGCGCGGGTCTTCATTGTAGCGCGGAGTGGTCTCCTTCAGCGCTGTCGTTATTCCGCGCTCGGCCGACCGACCCCGCTGGCCGCCCCCGGGGTTTGGATTACCCCCGACTCAGCATGCCCACCAGGGCAGGGCGCTTCCTATTCATCGCTCGCCACGCGAACGAACGAACCCTAGCTGCCAACTTTGCCAAAGCTGAAGTGCGCTCAGTGTCCACCAACCAGTCCGCAGCTGTGGTGAGCGTGTTGGTGAGCGCCGCCGCCGTGCCTCTGCTGACACAGGCGACCGCCGTCGGCGCAAAACCACGGGCTCTAGACGTCCCCAGGAACTCCGATATCGTTGCTTGCTACGTCGTTCCATCCTCCTTGCTATTTTCCCATAGCCACACTTGGCTATCTATCATGGCGACAAGCGCAGCACATTATCACCCATCCGAAGTGCCGCCCCGACGCAGCTCAACTGATTTGACTGAGTTGCTCGTAGACGCCGCTGCTGCTACGGAGCTAATCTCGGCCCGCCAAACAGCATCTCACCACATCAGAGTGATCCGAGATTGCAGCATATTAACCTGCCTAAGTACACTAACGTAGATCTTCGTTTAGTTGGCTATACCTAGAACGCCGCGATATCGATAGTGATGACAACGTCAACGTTTGTTAGATTATTAAAACAAATTGTTACTATTTTAGAACAACCGCGTGGCATTTTGATTAATCGAATTCAGTCTATTAACACTGTCATCTTTGTTAACGTCTTCAAGTTAATTTACTGCTACTATCAACTTCTTCGGAAGTACCGATAGTTAGCTAATAATAACAATAATTCATATTTACTTTGTTATCAAGTTATTTTCAGCCAGTAAGTGCACAAAAATAACTCTTATACATGCATTAAATACTTTAGGCCTCTCCCCTTCGAGACGTGTTAAGAATCGTTTTCGCGTTGCCGCGCTAAATATACGGCGACGTTCAGGCATGTTGTAGATCCTCCTTCCTCCTCTTCCGATCCTTCGAGTTGTCGATGATCTGGTAGATTGTCCGCGCTTTCGCCATGGCCTTCCTTCCCCACACTCCTGATACCTTAGCGATAAACGGATAGATAATGTGCACGCTTCCCAAAGCTTCCTAATAACGAGTCCTGTCCCGCTCCGTTTTAAGTGCAACGCAGCCTACACTGCGAACCATTCCGTCTGATCTAATGTTGCTTTTACAAAGATGTGTCGACTCGACGCACACGGCAAGATCTGCATGCCTGAAAACCCCAACGAGCACATCGTTTACAATTTTGCGGCAAGTTTGCTTCATGGGTGTCGCCACTTTGCAGCTCGGCTTATAGTGATTCTTCACATCAACTATGTTCGTACCACAAAAAATTGTTGAGGAGCAAAAATATCAAGATCTAGGTGGAGGCTGCCTATGGTCTGAAACTCAGGGTTTAACAGTACAGTGTCGAAATTGTGATCCGGGCGGACGTTCAGCTAACAACCGCTTTCCAGTCTTGATGTGCGTCCATCAGTCTTACAGCTTGCTCTTAAAGAATAATAAAGCTGTGCCTAGCGTGGACACGCGGCGGCTCGGTTCTTGACTTCATGCCGTATCTTAAACCACGACGTCATGTCTGTTGTCCGAGTCAGCGTTGAAAACACTTAAGAGCATGCTTCATTGCTAACCGTTTAATAGTGTACCCTTAGCGATATGTTTCAAGCCACCTGCCATTTTTGTCTGGACGGTTAGGCATGCTTTGAGTAGCGCGTTTCGGGTGTCCTCATGCGCCCTCTCGGCGGCGATCATGTCGCGGATCTTTGCAGGGCGCAGAGGAGACACGGTCGAGGAACTGGAGAAAGTGAGTTAAGTAAGCATGCGTAATACCGCCCAAACCTACAGCTACTCCTTGCGGAAGCTCTTTAGCTAAAACATAACTTCGTCAGGGGTGCTGCCCAGGTAAAGGTGTGTTCGAGCAGGGGGTTACCCCTAAGGCTAAGTAAATAGCGATGTGGGTGGGTGTGGGCGGCATCGGTAATGGTACGTCGAATGATCTGTAAGGTCACGTTCGTACAGCGCTGTGAGATGATTCCGGTCACCATTGTTCCTACCTGAGCGGTGGCCGTCTCCACCACTCGCGCCGTGATTATAGCCCTAAGAGCTTTGATGGCTAAAGCCGGAACACAGCCGCAGCCGCCGAAGGACGAACGACATATGTCGCTGCTCGAGTGTTCTGCGGAGGAGTCACCTTAACCCCGATTCTAATGAAACCGTTCTGTTTATACTACCTAGCAAAGGTGAATAAATGTTTAAATTGAATTGGTATCCCTAATGAAACCGCCGTAAGATCTGACATTGCGGAACTTTTCGCCGCCGCTGACCATATTCATGGGCTAAATGCAAGGCACGTTGTCCGGATCCGTCGAATGAATCCAGAGAAAAAAAAAACTAATCGGCCCCAGGCGTCAAGGATGCGACAGGAAATACTGTTTGGTAGACAAGCACGGCGGGAATAGTCAGTCCGATACATACCTGCTCCGGGGATGCTCGGAGTTTTGTTCTCACTACGGCTCCCAAACGACGGTCACGAGCTCGTCCTCCCAGACTGTCCTCAGACTGTCCCTGTGACACCGACGGCTTTCAGGGATTCAAAGATGCTAGGCTCGGGGAGATGGAGCGGTGAACTTGGTAGACGCTCTTCTTATGGCAATAGACGGCCTTGTCACGCGGGAGGTAACCGGTGTTCTTGCAAGTGTTTTGAACTCCCAAAGAGCCGCCGCGTGCTCGTTGTTGTCTACTTCTACCATCAATTCGCCACGGCGTGCCATCCGAGTCTGAGACAGACGGTTACCTGTACCGTTTAAGCCGCCGCTAGGGATGCCGCCGTGACGTCGCGGATTTCGTTGGCAAAAATGGTCGCCCTAGACTTCATTTTGAAGTCAATCATCGCGTTATGAATCCATCTTCTTCGTGCTCTTTGTAACTAAGTCAATTTTGCTGTCGTTGTCGCTTATGTGGTCCTTGTTCTTAATGTTGCTTTTGCAACGGAGTTGTTTCAGATCTGGTTGAGTTTTTCGCACGATATTTGTAACGTCAGTGCAAGGCCCTGGGCGCCGGGCTACATGGGTCGTCTGCTGCCTTGCCATCGGCCGACGGATGCGTAACATCTGCAGGTGTGACGTTGTTCGGTAACTGCGTCGGCGCGTGCGCCGTGTTGCTTGCATTACTTGTTTTGTCCATCAAATGTGATCACCGGATCATAACCCCACACCTACTACAGCTGAAAAAGTTATAAATACGGCTAGCGATCAGGTTGTCGTAGTCTACGAATTTCGACTGCGCCTTCCATTGGCGACAAAGGAACTACGAGTCAAAGCCTTATATTCGTTTGTTATATATATACATATATAACAACGCATCTGCATGCTAGGTCTCAAACTGGCTTCACATAAAACGAAAGTAATTCTTCTAAATGGTCTAAAGCGTTCTTTACAGAATCTAAATTTACACCTGGAAAGTCATCCAGTCACATCTACGTCTATGGTGAAGTACCTGGGGTGATCCTAGACAGGGCTCTTACAGGAACACCTCATGTGCGCTATGCAGCAAAAAAAAAGCGGCCAAAAGCTTCAGCAGAGCTACGGAAAATCCTTCTACGAACCAGAGGAGCAATTGATTCTCGGCGCCGCTTTTTAGCATCAGTAAAAGACAGCATCATGCTATACGCCGCACCCTTATGGATGCGTACGACTACCAGAGCTACAACACGCCGCCTCTTCAACAAGACCTAATGGCATATGGCGCTTAACATAGCACGAGCAAGTCGCACGGCTTCCACAGCAGTCATACGGGTCCGTTCCACATAAATGATCTGAGCCCTAAGAGTTAAAGGACTGGCATCAAGAAACCCTGACATAATCCTGGATATTGGACAAAATCAATACTGCTTGATCTCAAAAAATAATACAGCCTTAAACACGGCCGCTTACCTACCCATGGCGGCTGTTTTCAGCGATACATACACCGCATTGGTAAAACTGACTTCCCAGAATGCCGACTCGGAGAAGGCGATGTATGTATATATATATATTTTCTAAGCCCAAATGATCTATCATTTTGTATACTAACATTATACTTACACCATCACGGCGCCGATTAGTCGGCATGAAGGAGTGGTGGCCGGCGACTCTGATACTAGGACTCGTAGACTTTGGGCCCCAGTA
The DNA here is from genome assembly GCA_003439945.1 of Dermanyssus gallinae. NCBI lineage: Eukaryota > Metazoa > Arthropoda > Arachnida > Mesostigmata > Dermanyssidae > Dermanyssus > Dermanyssus gallinae. Next base: position 5,933 of record QVRM01000817.1, read on the forward strand.
CAACGCATGCCATTTTAAAGGGGTTTCTAAAAATCAAGTGATTTTCTTTACTTTGGTAAGCAACTAAAATGGCTATCCTTTACTAGCTTTCTCTCTCATTGCCCCCCACCCCTTTGCCACTTTACTTCCCCCCCCTTCCCAAATACCTAATCCTGTCAATCAAACAGCAGGCAGCGAACGACATGGGATCGTTGGGCCGTCGCATGCAGGGCTACCGAACGTTCGACCCATGGACATATCGAGATTCAAAGAAAAAAGCCATTGTCGCCAGCGCCACCGTTATGACGAATGATGATAAACTTGCTAGATAGGTGACTGCTGTAACTACAAACATAATTACTGCTGTAACTAGCACAATGCCTTCTTTTTCTCGCCGGCTTCATTGGCTACAACACCTACTTCTTTTGCAACTGCTGCTGCTTCTGCCGCCGCTGTCGCTGTGTGTATCACCGGCACCACGCTACAACTGGTACGTTTCAGTAGCAGTTGTAGCGGGACAGAGTGGTACAATTGCTGGTTCTGCTACAACGAAGTTCTCTATTTGTTCGTTCTTTCGTTCGTCCAAGATATAATCTTGACGGTTGCCACAGCGTCATCGCGCCTCAGTGAGTGGCCGCTTGTTCAGACAGACAGACAGGCAGGACCTCCGTCAGTCGTTGGTGTGGTGGGTCCCCGAGCTCCCGGCTCCGGCCCCCGGCCATGGCCGGCGCCCAGCCTAAGGCTAGGCAAGGATGGCGTTCGCCAAATATTATTGGATTATTGATTGCCTTCGTCTCTCCTTGTTCCCCCCTGTCGGCCCCGAGCACCCCATCCCCCCTCTCTCTCTCACTGTATCTCTCTCTCTCTCTCTGCTTTGCTGCCCTCAACCTCACACGGGTATCGTACCAACATCCTACAAAGACCGCTAACCTCAAAGGCAGCTAGATATCCGTTGCAGCGCTCTCTCGCAGCATCAGAACGAGCTAGAGCAGCGGAAATAGGGCCAGCCGATGTGCGGCCAGCCCGATCCCGGACGCCCGCCCGACGACCCTGGACACAGGTTGCTGGTTAGGCCGCAAACGAATGAGCCAATCCACACATAGCCTTATAGCAGTAGTAGTCGTGGGCTTGTAGCATCGGCGTCAGACCACGTCCGCCTGCCTGCGACACAGCCACTGCAGCAATTGAAACACCTGCAGCAGCAGTGCAAATGTAATGCAAACATTATATATATATATATATATATATATTCAGTTCACACTGTTTTGTCGACAGTGTACGTAAGCACATATAAGTATATATATTAACGCGTATGTGCATACATACACTGTCGACGAAACGGAATAGGAGATGGCTGATAAGTCGCAGGTTCGATCTTGGCGCTGTAACTTCGTGGCAACGAGTTTCGCAATAGCCATTCCATCGTGTAATAGCAAACTTACCTTCTTTATGACGCCTGCTCTCACCTTGGATACGTGGAAGAATCCAAATATGGCAAATCGTCATCTTACTCTTCGATTCGCTATGCATAGATTTCACCAAAAAAATTTTGTTCGACCTGGCCACCATGAAGCTGACGAATCATGCACTTGTCAATGTTGCGGCTATCAGTGCATAACATATCATTTACTTGAATGCTCCAATCCGGTTTCTGTGAACCGTCTAATGTATCAAAATATAATACCTATTATTTGGTCAATAGACTTGAACTACAATAGCAAACGCACTGCTCTGCAAGCTTTGGATTTCGTCACCTGCTTGGCTACCTTAGGAACAAAGTCAAAAACAATTCATCAGAGCTACGTGGCAATGTTGGCATTGGCGTGTCGCACGCTAACGTGAATTAACTCATAATGACGAAGTCTCTCATAGCGTTACGAATCTAACATTTCTACAATCTGCTTCAAGCCTTCCTCATCAGCCCTCTTTAGCAATAGATGACTGAAGAAATGCCGCGTAGCCCATAGTGGTATCATAGTCGCCAAGTCTTAGTATGTCTTCATTTTCATAGGTAATCTTATATTGAAATGTGGCGCAGTTCTCTAGAGAAAAAGCGACAAATGAACCCTTTGTATTGTCGGTGTAACTTTACTTTCCTACACAATACTTACTGAGCTGTTTTTTCGCGCCAGTTGTTGCTTGATTTAGGCGCTATCTCTCAGAGCCGCGACATATGGCATTAGGGCGAAGGGATTCGGTCCGTGTCGTGTTCGATCGATCTAGCTCACGATGATCACGATGGAAAAAGTAAACAGGCTGCGGGCCTATATGTCAGCATAAAAATTTGTAGTGAGGTATTGTACCCACAGAAATGACATTTCCCCAGTTTCGTACGCTTAGTCGGACATCAGCTAGGCATGTGACAACCTTTGCAGTGCTCCCAGTAGCCTTAAAGTCTACTCAACACACACTTGTATGCCCCCTTCCTGAAACCTGGACCTGCGTTAAAGAACATTAGCTGTCACACATATATATCTAGGTGATCTAGGTATATCTACGTAATATATAGGTATATCTACGTGATAGATAGGTATATCTACGATCTAGGTGATCAGTATATTTTTGACTTTGAATTGTTGTAATTTTAGTGGTACCCCGCTCGAATTGAATAGTTATAATCCATGTATGTTTACTTATAGTTGTTGTGCGGAGTGAGGAAGCTGTACGTGTGGACTACTTCGTTTAGTGTTCGGCGCTCTAACAAAGGCACCCAATGCTGTTTAGAAGTTTTTGTGATAGTGAATACCCATTGAAACTACCTTTAGTGTAAAATATAATTGAATTGAAACTGTACAGCAAACCCAGACTTCCTTACAAGTTTATCGTATTTTCCAACATGATTAAGCTCGAAGTCGGTAATTCAGAACCAGTTCTGCGTACGCAGCTCCGTGTGTTTGTAAACAGGAAGACTGTTGGCCCTTTATACAGTATGAAACATGGGTTCAGTAGCGTAAAATGTTCGTGAAAAATTAGGTGACCCCTCTTCAATCCAGAACGTAAGCTATGACGACGTCAGCTGGAGACACGCTCTAACCATGGAGCTCCACTCCATTTTGTAATCTGTAAGTCGTTCGTACATTGTCGACTTTTTCTACAGAGGAAACCGGTATCGTCCTTACAACATTCTTGATATAAGCAACAGATTTTCTACTGCTCATATCAAATAGGCCCTAAGGCCTAAAACACATTGAGTTTATAAACTCCAAGTGGTGATCGCCGCAATAGAGTACGTCGTCAACCGCTCGCGAATCTCCTTTGCAACAGCCTCGGTTTTCCGATCTTTATTTAAAAACCTTTGAAACCAAAGAAATTTTTTTTTTGCAAAAGAGGTAATCAAATTATTTAAAAAAAAACAAGAAGGCGGCGCAGTGCGCTGTGTTTTGTATGTAGCTCTCTATAATAAAGAGCTCGTGTGGGTAGACCCAGTGTCTTACCTGTCTTGTGGGTGTAGCCCATGTTAAGGGCTCATCACCGCGCACCGATGTAGTGGCAAACAAGCCCGTTCGGTGTCCTGGATGTCCGGAACTGGAAGGCACCCGCCAAAGCAAGGTTTGAGATCCTGCAGCGGATTAGCCGCCTTGCGGTGGCAACTACAATCCGAGTGTCGGAGTTCTTCGTCCCCGTCCCACCGGGAACAATGTAAGCACATCGGGAGTGGAGAACAAGGCGAAACAGCAGGTGGCACAGAACAAAGTGGCACAAGGCATCAGCGGTAGCTCAAATGTAAGACATCAAAAATAACATTGCAAGAATTGACTGGAAAAGTGTATCTCTTTTAGATTCTCAAACCATGGAGGCTACTTTTACAAATGCTTGTATAACAAACGGCTTATATCAGCAAGTGACTGAAATTACGCGTCCACCAGGGGATGCAAGAAGACTTACTCGAAAATGCTGGGCCAGAATATAGTATAAACTTAAGTGATTCGTCTATTCATACAGACGGTTGAAAGTCGAATAAGCTCAACTTTTACACCAAACGAAGACCCCAAAGGAACATTGACTGATTTGGTACTTACGGCTGATCCAGGCATAATAGAAGATATATCTGTTTTTAAATCCCCGATGCCCTCGGACCATAACGCAATGTCTTTTAATCTTTTATTTGATTCCGAATATCCTCCTATTGAAAAGGGAGGGTATAATTTATTTAAGGGTGATTACGACCAAATCATAGGAAAACTGACAATTGTACCATGGAGACATATAGTCTTAAACTGTGATACCGTAGATGATATGTATGATTGTTTTGTTTATCAGATACACGCTGTGATCGAGGAATTTATTCCCAAACGCACCGGCAAATCTAAAAATAACACTAGATTTCGTGAGTATATTTCTAGTCTAAAATCACTTATTGAAAATGACGCAAGTCTGCGGTATGTGACCAAACTGCGTAAGACAAGCAGAAGACTTCGGGTATTGAAAGAATCCAATCTCGATTTTAAAGATTCTAAGTCGTTTTTTAGGTATACTAATAAGCATTTAAAGGAAAAGAGGACATAATGGCACTAAAACCAAGTAATGCGGTTATTAATGATGACAGCTCCAAAGCAGATGTCTTTAAAAAATAATTTTCCTCTGTCTACATGGCCCAAGCAGGTCCAACGAAAGCACTTATTTTCTCCTCGCTAACGTCACCAAGGTGTCCGTAAATATTTGTGTTGGAATATAATATGTTAAAGAAAATAAATCAACTTCCATCTAAATGTAGCCTCACCCCAGACTGTATACCTCCACTATATTATAAAAAAGCGGCGCATGTTATAACTGAGCCACTCTCGTTTATTTATGCTAAGTCCTACGAAGATGGTGTTGTGCCTGATTGTTTCAGACAGTCCGTAATTGCGCCTGTACATAAAAAGAGATCCAAGTCGAATGTTGATAACTATTGACTTTTGGCACAATCATCAATAGCGTGTGTCCTATTTAAAAAATTACTTGTGGATCATATATTTCACTTCATGCAGTCTGAGGAAGTGCTTGACGAGCAGTAACATGGCTACTAAGGGCAAATCCACCGCCACGCAACTAGTTGAAATGGTCCAAGATTGGGCCATTTATATTGACACAAAGAAAGCGTTTGATTGTATTCACTTTGATTTTTCTAAAGCATTTGACAGTATAAACGATTTCAAACTTTCACAGAATTAATTGAACCAAGTATAAACAAGCACACTATTTTTTGAATGTCAAGTTATCTAAGGAATCGGAGGTTTTGTGTGCGGGTTAGCGACAGTTTTAGTCGGTATGGGGTGCGTCCCTCGGGCGTGCCTCAGGAGTCATGTCTAGTTTATTATTATTCTGTATATTCAATTTAGATCTAATTGCCCTGACTGCAAGATATTAAGCAGTAAGGCCGCCATTTCTGTATGGGTCAACACAGAGGACGCGGCTAGAAAACTGACGCAGCTTTCTGCAATAGGATCGATACCCGTCACGGTAACCTGTCCAGCTCTAACGTCATTCAAGGCGAGAATTCAAGACGTCGATGTTGCGTTCACAGACGACGAGATATGCCAAGAACTAGCAAATTATGGTGTGGTGCACGTTCGACGTTTATTCCGGACAGGTCACACTGGCAAGACCCCACTTAGCAAGGTGATCTTGACCTTTGACCGTCAACCGCCGGTGTCTGCCTTCCTGGGATACAAAACCCACTCCGTCGTTCTTGAGCCCGATCAACCGAAATTATGCTACAATTGCCAACAAGTGGGACATCTAGCGGACAGGTGCACCTATCGCAAGGCCTGCAAAAAATGCGGAGGATCACCTCGCTTCAACTTGCACGAAACAGTCAAGGTGTGTTAATTGTAGTGGTCCCCACGTGGCCGGATCGCCTTCCTGTCCGCGTGTGGCCTACCTCCGCGAGCGGAACAGGATCATCATGGAGGCGAGAGTTCTACAACAAGTTAATCGCATCCGTCTGCATCGATCACCGAGGGACCTGATGCCACAGCTGCTGTCGTGGAGGACGTGCAACATGGTGGTTCCGGCAAAGATAAGGCTTCGTACGCTGCTGTCCTTAGGGGCATTTCTACCACACAGGAAAGCTCCTCACCGCAGCTGCTTCTCCCCAATCCGCGACCGCTACCGAGGCCCAAACGGAAGCGAACCAACACATACAGAAGTCGTCAAGCTCGGCCGCGGTATACCGCTAAACTCAGCACGAAGAGACACACCCGTAACAAGACGTCTCGCAGAGATGTTGGGGGCGCCTTAACAGACGTCGCTCGGATGTTAGAGGGTGTCAGCCCTGATCTGGCATCAACTTTGAGAACAATCGCGGAAGCTTTAAAACCTTTATTGGCTCTGCTTCCACTCGCAGATAAGCTTAAAGCCTTTACATCATAATGCCAGATACTAATAACCCAAGCGGAACTGAGGCCGCACAAACATCTCCATTCTTGGATACCTCCAACAGGGCTACATGCCCGGTTTGCAAAGGTGTCTTCACGAAAAGGGGTCTTGCCAGACACATATCAGCCAGGCATGCTGACGCCGCCAACAGGCCGTTCACAGCCCATCGGGCCTCGACGGAAGAAATTGATATATCCACTCTACTCGTCGACATTCAGGCAAACATGCGACAAGCCAAACTGCTACGCATTTTACCAAAATCTGTAAGGCCTACTGTTGCAGAGGAACTTACTAACGTCTTCTCAAACGTCGGCAAGTACAACGACTTCTCCGCCTGGTACTCTTTGTTCTCCTTTGCTCCGGTCGTGCTGCGACTTCATCGAGCGGAAAAGGACGCCCGGTCCCTGTCTGTCGTGATTAGGAAGAACTTACGCGAATTTTCAGCGGGAAAAAGGCTTAGGGACCTGACGCACGAGGGTTCGGGATCGAAGGCTTACCTCGACGATAACCTCTGCAGACGGGTGAGAGTCAAGCTGTCGGAAGGCGATATCTCAGGTGCAGCTAGATTGGTGAGCTCCGAGGATATTCTAGCGCCAGTGAACGAAAATACGGAAGCACTCCACTCCAAACAACCACAGGCTCCTCGGGATCTAACCATGCCCACGCCCCCGGCGGTTACACTGCCATCTTCAACCTCGCGCAACGAGATACTGAACGCCATGAAGACCTTTAGTCGGAGTTCAGCAGCCGGCCTGGATTTTATGAGACCCCGTCTACTTCAGGACCTACTGTCTGGTGCACTGGGCAGCACGGCTGAGCGATTAGCTGACGCCATTGCCAAAGTAGTTGATGTGCTCAGATGGGGCTCGCCCCCTTCCTGTTTACTACCACTTATCTTCGGAGCACGGATGTTTGCACTAAAGAAGAAGGATGGATCATTACGCCCTATCGCCTGTTCCTCGGTCGTTCGCGGATTGGCAGCCAAAATCAGCTGTCAAGATATTAAGGGTGCTGTTTTAGCAGCTCTTGGCGATAACCAGCTAGGATTCGCTACCCCTGGCGGTACAGAGGTAGCAGTACACTGTGCCCGGACATTTCTGCAATCGCGCAAAGTATCGACGGTGATGGTCAAACTGGATTTCCGAAACGCTTTTAATAGCGTTCGACGAGACCATCTACTCCAATCCGTCAAGTCGTGGGTTCCCTTACTGTTTCACCAGACGAATCTGGCTTACGTTCAGTCATCACATCTGGTCATGCCCCATAACACGATGCTATCGCAAACAGGTCTTCAGCAAGGCGATCCCCTAGGTCCTCCACTATTCTGTCTGTGTATCAAGGATATGGTGGATACACTACGATCTCCTCTTAATGCCTGGTACTTGGATGACGGCGTTCTAGGCGGAGACCTCCCGACAGTACTAGACGATATTCGAAAAGTCATTGACTTTGGTGTGATTAGTGGCCTGAATCTGAACCCGGGCAAATGTGAAGTCTATGTTACGGATCATAACGGAATCGAACCATTAGATTTAACGGACCTCTCTAGCCTACTCCTTGGATGCCGCGTTGTTGACAAGGCTGACCTGGAGCTGTTAGGTGTGCCCTTGCTGCCGGATGGGGTACCAAAAGCACTAGCCGCCCGGAAAGACAAACTGAACTTCGCCACAGGCAGGCTATCCCAATTGGGGGCCCACTGCGGTATGTTTCTTCTTAGATCTTGCTTTTCAGCCACGAAGTTAACACACCTGGTTAGAGGTTGCAATTTATCCTCGTCGCCTGAACTTTTACAGCCTTTTAATGATCTTAGCCTAGATATTTTAGAGGAGATACTAAATCTTCAGCTTACCGCTGTGGCAAGGGATCAGGTAATGCTTCCGATTCTAGGCGGCTTAGGTATGCCGGACGCGGTTATGATGGCTGGACCCGCGATCGTGACATCATTGACTCAGGCTTCGGAGAGGGTTAGGGCTTTATTGGATAAGGATGGATGGGAAGCTTATAACGCTGAGCTACAAAAGCTAGCCGACAGATTGTTGTCTTTGTTTGACTCCCCTCCCGATGAAAGAACTAAACAGAGCAGTTGGACAGACCCTCTGCAAGAAAAGCGAATAACAAGCCTGATCGATAGAGCCCCCACCGTGGCTGACAAAGCCAGGCTTCGAGCCGTAAGTAGTCAAGGGGCTGGAGCCTGGTTACATGCCCTACCCTGTCCACGAATAGGGACGCTTTTGGATGATGAGACGACGCGCATCAGCACAGGATTGCGTCTTGGTGTCGACCTAGTTGTCCCTCACCGATGTCGTTGTGGCTACCTTGTAGACGCTTTGGCGCATCATGGCTTATCATGCGCCTTAAGTGCAGGCCGAAGAGCACGCCACTCGGCATTAAATGACACTTTCGGTCGAGCACTAAGATCTGCTGGCTTTCCGTGCGTACTAGAATCTCCGGGTCTATCCAGAGATGACGGGAAAAGGCCTGACGGTCTTACTCTAACCTCCTTTGAGCGTGGTCGCATGCTTGTTTGGGACGCAACTGTAACCGACTCATTAGCCCCTTCGATGGTCGGTGCAGGTGCGGACCAGGCAGGTCATGCGTCTAGGTTAGCAGAGGCTAACAAATATAGAAAATACTCAGGCGTTAGTTATCCGCACCAATTTTGTCCGTTGGCCTTTGAAACAATGGGAGGACCAGGCCCGCTTACATTGAAGTTGATTTAACGCGTGGGTAGAAGCCTTAACCTCTTCACGGGAGACTCAAGAGCATCGGAATTTTTGCATCAGAGACTGTCGCTTGACATCCAACGAGGAAACGCAGCATCTTTTCGGGGCACATTGTTGAACTGGGCTAATCCCGGGTTAGATAACCCGTAACCACACGTTAACGCGGAGACAATTGTTCACTCCAAAGTGCTAACATAAAAAGTCGTTTAATGTGAAAGAATAAATTTACACATTTAGATCTTAAAAATGTTATACCTAAAACCTTTAAGCCCAAACTCTACCCAGATGATTTTAAACTTTATGGGCCATCCGGCACAAAGGCCGAGGGGGCAATATTACAGAGAGCAATTGACTCCATCTCCGATTGGTGCGCCAAAAATGATATGATAATTTCGGTGCCTAACTGCGCCGTTGTGTGTCTGAAGGAGGACTCCGTTTACACACTTGATGGATCGCGATCTTGGGGTAACGGTGACACCGGGGCTAGATTTAGCATTCACATCACGCAAACAATTTAATCTGCTAGTCTTATATGTAATATGTTTCGTTGTGTTATTATCGAATCTCCAATGTCCTACATTCGCCTTCATAATAGCCTTGTAGTTCCCAAATTAATCTATAGCTGTGAAGTCTGGCGGTCGTATTTGAAGAAACATATTGATGCAATTGAAAAAGTTTAGTCTAAATTCCTTCGACGCGTTGCTTTGAGATGTAAGGTAGAGCGTAGCAGTCTCGACTTACTACCTATATCAGAACGACATTCGAGAGCAGATTTTAAAATGTACGCACAAATCTCTCAGTCGACTAGACTTCCCATCTTTTTTTAATATTCGCAACAACAATCTGCGCAGTACTCAAACCATATTATCAAAAATTGTTGCACGATCTGACCGAATCACCGAAATGTTTGCGTGGCGCGTGGCGAGAATGTTGAGAACCATGAACTAGTGATATAATATTATAAACTTTACTACTACATATATCACGCAATGGTACTATTGCGCCCTATTAGATGGTAAATTGTTCTTTATGTATTTTACATTGTGCATTGTATATATTGAATACAGGATTTGTGTGAATAACTATGTATATACTAATCTACCATTTGAAAACTATAAAGAAGCACTTGAATTGAATTTAACTGGTTTGAAATGTTCCCGCCAAGCTCAAAATTGGTTCGAACGTCTCATATGCGTCCACCGTCACCCGTACTGTTGTTAAGCAAAACCAACAGTAACAACAGTGCCCGAGACAGCAGAGACACCGAGAACAGAAACCGCAGCGGCAGTCGAAGCAGACGCCTCTCACAGTCACCAACGACAAGTCCTTCATTCGCACGGCTCTGTAACAAATTCGGTGTCCGGAACGTCGAGATCATCGGCATAGGCTAGAAGGTTCCATCCCGGGTGGAACTTAACACATCGTCGTTTGTTATATTCTGTGACAGGGGGCCAGGGATGGAACCCTGCGACATCCCTGCAGTCATGTTAAAATTGGTTCCGTGTTGCAATATTATCCTGTTCTATGGGTCTCCAAGATGACCCTTCACGGACGGGGAAGCGGGGTTTTGGTCGTCCAGTACGATAGCGAGGTAGAAGTTCCGTCTTCTCGGCGGAGACTCGTGGCGTTCGACTTGCGTCTTGCTCTGACAACCATATCCTACTACTACTACTATTTCTGCCATAAACAAGACAACACTGCCACACCATGACATTACGAGACTAAACAGGTAGCTAACACATAGTTGGCAATGAGTGGGCAACGTCAAGTTGCGCTATTCTGTCGTTTTTTTCTATTATTGCACTCATTTATAGCATCGCAGCAAAAGCTGTCGCATAGTCGCATTTTTGAGCTGTGTTGGCAGAAATCACGCGACAAGCTCGACGTGACGGTTTCGGTTGGTTTTTCACACTGTTTGAACGTGTGTTCGTCGATAATGCGCCGAGTGCTCATTGGCTGAGCCGGCACTGAGCCTAGCCAGCCAGTAGTCTGCTTCAGTCTTCGTGTCTCTGATTAGTTTCTCTGTCTGTGTTTCTGCTCTACCTCTTGTCGATTTGTCGGCTAGACAGCCAATGATGACAACAGGTGGTCTCTCGCCAGACCTATTTGTCCAAAGGGGGAGTGGTAGCACGTCAGGGCGGAGAGAGGATTGGAGGGTGGACAGCTCAACACGCACTAGAACAAACACGCCGATAGGGTGCGAGGCGGGCCATCGTCTATTGTGACCCCCGGCTATCAGCTCTCAGCTGGCGTGTCCGTCACACCAAGTTCCTTAAGTAATTGCACTCGCTGACGCGTATGTACCAAGAACGTCAGAACAACCGCCAGGCAAGCAGAAGCAGCAGCGGCAGCAGAAGTTCGTTACCTGTCGTTGATAACGTCGTAGTCGTCGTCGTCGTCGTCATTACTATTATTATTGTTATTGTTACTGTTGTTGTCGTAATAACATTGTTATTAATGTTGTTGTTATGATTGTTGCTGTTTGTCTTGTTACTGTTGCTGCTGCGGTTGTCTTTTTTGTTGTTATTGCTATCGTTTACGTCGTTAGAGGTTGTTTATTGTTTTTTTTTGTGTTTTTTTGTTACGGTTACCACCGCCACCACTATCTGACATCGACCGACAGACGCTGTTCGAGCCCGATAAGAGCTGTTGTGTCAACGAAAGATTGCGGCTGCTGCTAAAGTATTTGCATTGGCAGGCAGTGAAAACAGCATTCGCGCCACAGTGCATATCCTGCCAACAACAATGTTGGCACGATTAATCGGCAAGCAGCGATGCTAAATCTTCATCCTTGTTAGTTCGAACAGATCCGGCTGGAGCACACGGAGCACGGAGCCTTCGATAACGACAGCACACAAAGTGGCTCAATTAACTCAGGTCAGCAGTGGTTGACAGTTTAGTTGCGTTCGCTCCGCTGATGCCTCGACGAGATGCTTAACCTCCTACCCCGCTAGAAATGGACTAAACAGCTCTCGCATTGGGCGAGTTCATCGTTTTGTTGTGCACATAACCTGCACATAGCAAAGTTTCCTTTGAAGTTGTGTTGCCAAATGCTAAGTTCTACACTGTCGTGTAGAATCTCACTTAATAAAATCAATAATATGTTATATTAATTTATACATGTATGCATAATTGCAGCTTTCAGACACTCGCTATGCAGGTGCCGTACTAGCCATAAAAATAATAATAATAATAATACATATTTAGCTTAAATGAATACGTCACGCGACGTACGTTAACGATACTAAGCAAGTATCAGAAATAGGTAAGTGTATAAGATGCTGTAGCATCAAGCTTTTAAATTTTAAAGAGCAAAAAGCAGGACAAGTTGCAAACAAATAGTTTTCGTCTCATCTTCTGTACGGTTTTAACGAGGGAAAAACAAATAAAAAATACAGGTAGACTTATCAGCTGTGTATATGGACTACAATGACTACATACCATTGTTACCTGCGAGGTCGCCATCCACCATGCACACGTGCACCAATCATGCTTCTGAGTGATCTCTTTTCTGCCACGCTGGCCGAGGCAGGCAGTGTAGCGACACAGTCATAACTTCTGTATACCAATAAATGAAGTATCTATTCTAAGAAAAGTTATCTTATAGTTAAAAAAAACTGGTGTCTCGTTGACCCCAATATGTTAATAAATTGGTGTCTAGCAAATTATTAACATATGGCATATTGTAATGCATAATGTCCTAATAAACGATACAATCACATACATGCACATCTCTGATACTCACAGATGGGCAGATTAACAAAGAACTACCCACCGAAAAATCGTTAGCAGCAATAAAAAGCCTCACATCGGCAAAACGCTTTTCGAGCACAAGTTTGCCGTCTATCTATCTCCATACACAATTTTTGCCGATGAAAATCCTCCGACAACGTGCACATGATGTGGTAGCGCTGAGGTGTGATTACGGCTTCTTAATTCAGGCCCAAATGAAGACTGCGCTCGTCTGTCTTTTTATCCACTTTTGCTTTCCATTCTGTTTCTCTGTCGCTCTGCTGCTTCATATTAATAGAGCCATAAGAGCCAGGCCTTCGTCTTCGGCTTTTTGAGCAGCCGCCCATTTAATAACGATGATGCCAGGGGTGGTTTAGTAGTGGCTGGTGGGGGTGATAGTGTTTGTGATGACGATGAGCCCCTGAGCGCGAAGGCTGGCCTTGGGCTCTGCTGCCTGCCTAGAGGCTAGAGAGCAGCATGAACGCTAGAGCAGTTAGGGAAGGAGAGATCGGGCGGAAGGAGAAAAGTGCGGATTCGGTTCGAGAACTTGAGACGACTTGGTAAGATGGGAAATTCACTCTGACGCGTGTTGACTCCACATATAAAGATACCGAAGGAGAAAGAAAGAGAGAGATGGAGAGAGAAACAAAGAATAAAATAGAGAGCGCTAGACAGAGAATGAGATGGAAGTATAGCGAATGGTCGCATAGAGTTTTCGTGCTTTTCCACCTCTATTGCGTTCGTCGTGTTGCTTACCCCAGCCCAGCCCAGCTCAGCTCAGCCAGCCAGGACTCAGGACCCAGGACCCAGGAAGGGCTCGTCTCATAGTCTCAGAAGGACTCGTATTAATTAGCTTGCTAGCTACTGGCTGTCTTGCTGACGACAGAGTTCGAAATATGAATCCGCCGCGTTACCTACTCTGCTATTCGACGCGGCATGCTTCCATCGTTAGCGCCGTCGCTCATGTTGTTCTTGTCGTCGTCGTCGTCGTATTCTTGGACTTCTTTTCTTGGGACTTGTCCCTCCTCTTGCTTCTCACTTTCTAGCCTTGGGAAGGAAAATGTCCCCCCCCCCCCCCCGCGCTGACTGGTGGTAAAGCGCAAAAGATAATGAACATGGCTCCGAGTGCGAACTTCGAGCCATATGCAAGCTGATTCAGACTAAATGTTCGAGTTGGTGATGTACTATTAGTAAGTACTACAAGCGGCAGCATCACGCTGAGTACCGACAGTTCGGCAGTTACTGCCGTCGGCGGCGGTGGTAACCCCCGTTAGACGCCAAATGTTCATTGTTGTTCGCGACATATCATCTTGCCGTGGTGGCTCGTGTACGATGGCGAATACACGCATGGGAGTTCCTAATACCTCCCTCTGTCTCTCTGTTAAGTCCTACGAATATGCTGGTTGCGTTTGAGTGGGTGTTCTTTCGTTAGGAGCTGTCGTGCTGGAGTCGTAATTGCAAAACACGTCACACTCGGCGGTGTGACGTGCGACCAAGCGTGACCGGCAACGCTAGTCACGCTTGGTATCGCAGGACAGAATCTGTACTTCGGTCGCTGGTTGGTAAGGAGGACCCTTACGATCATCGCGAACTGTCCGCGTTTATCTCATACAGGCACGTACGCACGAGGCTATCTTTATACGCAAAAGTGCATCTCAAAATAAAAACGCAAGAAAACGAAGAGCTACACAAATATCTATATATAATCAAAAACATGTTTATAATTTCTAAGAATGCTGACAAACACCACAACAAAGTACAGGTTGCACGTGACTGCAACACGGATGGCCGCGTCCTACAGAGTGATTCGAATCAAGCGATCATTTTAGTAAATAAATGTAAATGCAAGCTGTGGTTGCGGAGTTATTATGATTTTTCGACGGGAATGTCAAGATTAGGGGCATGTAAAATGACTATATGGCAACGTTCACTACCGCCGACACGTCGCGCGACAGCCGCAACATCGCCACACAGTCATTTTACATGCACTTAATCTCGACATGCCCGCCGAATAATATTAATTACTCCGCCAACCGCAGCTCACTTGCCTTAGATTTGGCCATTAAATGCGTACCTGTCTGAATATGTTAGTTTCAGGCGCTATAAAAGGTCGTAGGGTTACGATTTTGAGGTATTGGGCGTGGAGGCTAATAAAAGAACCTCAGTTTTGCGAATTCTCTTCTAAACGACTATGTCGCATTTTCTGCTTAGCGTTGTATGTTCTTCGGAGGAAACAGAATCTTCTCACGAACACGACGATGCCTTAGTTTTTGTATAGGATAACTAGTTGTCTCGCAACAGTACATTTCATGCTCCTATGTTGGGCAAAAACACCAGTGTCACAAATTGTAGTATTTGAACGCTCACTCCGAAACAAGACTTTGTAGAGACCATGCTCCATTGAGAAAAATATTTGCTTTAGCAAGCTCTACAATGCTCGATATATATATATATATATATATATATATATATAGGAGACTCTCCTTAATCAATCGCTGGCGCCGTCCGCTCGAAAACAGGCACAATTACCGATCTCAAAGGGGGGTCTGGGAGTTCCGGATCCGCTCGTATCTGCAGGGCCAGGGATAGTTTCCTCCCTTTTCCGATATGAGAACAACGCCATCGCACTATTAGACGAAGCCGGCATCTGTCAGTACAAGGAACACCAGAGACGCCTGTACGAGGAGCTAAAGATAGTTTGCAGGGACGCTCCGGAAAACCCTTTAAGCCAACATGACTGGAGCACATTCTTATACGACGAAGCGTATAGCGGCTTACTCGCGGGAGCTATCAACGACTCTACAAAGGCTCGCCTTCGAGCTGTAGCTGCTAAAGGATCTGGAGCCTGGCTACATGCACTTCCAAGTGCCCCATGGCCACCCTCCTGGACGACGAAACAACCCGAATCGGGGTGGGTCTTCGTCTCGGATGTGACCTAGTCTCCCCTCATCAGTGTAAATGTGGCCAGCCCGTAGACGAATTAGCCCATCACGGGTTATCGTGCATCATGAGTGCGGGACGGCGGGCCAGGCATGCCGGTATTAACGACACCTTCGGCCGAGCGCTTCGGTCAAGTGGTTTCCCTTGCATTCTAGAGCCCCAGGGCCTCTCCGTCGACGATGGCAAGCGCCCGGATGCGACGACTCTTACTCCCTTTAGTAGGGGCAGGATGCTTGTCTGGGATGCCACTGTCACCGACTCATTAGCACCTTCAATGGTCGGTGGCGGGGCGATCTCGGCGGGTCACGCCGGTAATCTAGCCGAAACGAGAAAACTCGCAAAGTACGCCTCAATAGGTTACCCACATGAGTTTCAACCGCTAGCGTTCGAGACTTTGAGCGGCCCAGGCAGCCTCACTCGCAAACTTCTCCACAGAGTCGGCACGCAGCTGAACCTCGCAACCGGAGACAAGAGATCCGCGGCTTTCTTGAGACAGCGCCTCGACCTCTAAGTCCAACGCGGAAACGCGGCGTCCGTCCGCGGCACGCTGCTGAAGTGGTCCCAACCCACTCTATATGAGATAGAGTAATATTCCCAGTGCACACGTTCTCGGGAGACAATTATCGCTCCATTTGTATTCTTAATAAATTAATATATATATATATATATATATATATATACATATATATCCAAAAAAAAATATATATATATATATATTATACCAATAGTATCTAATCCATCGTCTGTGTGAAATATATAGATATATGCAAGAATAACGATCTTCGCATTACAAAAACCAATTTAAGAGAGGACGATCCAGGGCGACAAACAGGTCCTGCCGGCAGCCGTTGGAGTTTAGTAACTCTTCGAGTTCATTATAGGGGAACGACATCTACAGCGCATACAAATGAAACAGTACGGACGGCTCTTTACGGTAAAGTAGGCAATGCCCGAAGACTCTCTGTAATTATAGGCTCTTCAATAAGGTTTTTATGCTTAAGATTGTTAAGGTGTTGATACATGGTCTTTGGTTGGCACTTATGTATAGCAGAAGGTACATCTGTGATGTAAAGACGTGTACACGGCCTGCTCGAGGTATAGCTTACGGCATTAGGTCCAGGCTTGAACTGGTCCACCTAGTCAGGATTTCTCTAATCGAGACGGTATCCTCCCTCTGAACATTTAATAATATTAAAGTTGCTCAAGACGTTGAAGTAAATGCTCGCCAACCCTCTTATCACCTGTAGCAAGCACCAATTTTCTTTTGTCATCGCTGAGCAGTTTCTTCGTAAGCATTGAATTCCCCTAAACAGTTCTGCCTCCACGCGAAAAGCTATGAGCGTAAAAGGTACAACCCCCGATAAGCAGCTAGCTGGGGTGAGCCATTAAAAACTAATCTTGAGTTTTCATCTCGATCGTCTCTTGATCTTTGTTCGATTGTCGAAACAAGATAGTCGCCTGCGTTGCAGAAAAAGCTGCAGAGGATGCTCGATAGGAGAGCAGTGTTGCCCAGGCTGACGCCTTCAGCGCTGCCCATAAGTATGTTCAAAAATGTACTACTGCTACTACCAATGGCCACGAAAAAACTAAAATCCTCAAAAATGTGTTTGCCGCAACCTACCCAACGCACGCCGAGCTGATCGCGAGACACTTACCTGTTCTCCTCTTGAATGAACCCTCCAGCGTGTCAGTGGTGAAAACGTCGACTCGTTTCTGGAGATCCTCGAGCGGCATCTGAGCGGATTGGCTATCGCGCATAAGAAGTGTGGCTATGGTGTATGTGTGCCACTTTCGGTTATCTTCCGCCGGTTCCTCCAAAAGGAAACAGTATGCCATTGTCGTATCTGTGACATAAGCGTGGCAATAAAAGCGACCCTAATAATAAAAAAAAAAAACCCGTCTTGCTGACCTTCGTGTCTTGCAAACTATTTGAGGTGGAAAGGTTATAGCAAAGGAGCAAACAACTAGAAAAATGTCCTTCTGCAATATGGAGTGGGTAGTCGAATAGCTAATTGAAGTAAAACCTTCGTAGGTGATATACTTTTTAGGGTCAGAGTAAACGACACTCTGTCATCTACGTCTGAGGTTGCCTTGGGCTGTCTGCAGGGTACCATTCACGACCTGTTAATGTATATACTGTATACCGACTCATTGGAGCTTGTAATACCTCAAGTTGTTCTTGTAAGCATGTATGCTGCTGTCGGTTGAGCCTTCTCATACACGATGGCAAGAATGACGACAACCTCCATCGATTGAGCGGAGGGGGTCTCCTTCTTAGACTCCATCACGAGGCAGAAGACAACGGCTTGAGGACGCCCGGAGGTCACGCTTCCGGTCGACTCAGCCTACCCTCGCAGTGATCCTTGAAGACCCATCCTCAGTTCGCGAGGTTCCCGTAGATCTAGGAGAAGGTTGAAGCATGAAGCTCTCCTGTCCTAGTCTCGAGGCACTATTACATAATTCCGAATTAGGAGGGGTGGCGGAGGTCGAGTCCCACACTATCCGCCAACAACATTTACGGATGTGCGTAAAAGCATTTTCCCCTCCTTAAAAAGAGACCCAGGTTGTCGAACGGCACTGAATTCCAAGATGTTGTTTTTCTTCTTGGTGTTTAGATTTATCCATTCTCTTTTGGTAATCACCCGACCAGAGTTGCAGCAAGCTCCGACTTTATCGAAGAGAGTTTGTGGCTTTGCTGAAGCACGACATTCATGAAGTTAACTACTCGCCTTAGAACAATGGCAGGACTGTCAGCAGGGGCGTTCAGTCTGCAGTTCGTACAAACTAGCGATAGCACTGTAAATAAAGCGGGAGGTAAACAAGCAACATGAAACATCGACCCGCAGCCAAGTAAGCAACGAAACTAAAGAGCAGCAGTTTATAGTATGTATACGGACAGGTATGTATACGGATGAACACAAAACCATTGGTGAAATACACGGGAAACTGTTACCAACTGCAGAGTATCGACATTCGTGACTGACACTGGTAAGCGCTAAACACTAAACCAAACTTTAGTGTACGGAATTGAAGGAGAGGGCTCAAGCCTTGAAGTGAGCATGAAATAAACACAAAACCACGTAATTCAAGGAAGCTAAAATCGCCCTTATTCGTTTGTCAAATTGGCCTCATAAACATGTACAAGGAGGGTTGGTGGCGGCGGGAATAACAATACATTGTAAAAGACGGGTACTTATATACTGTTTAATACGTAGTGAGCATTAGTAATAGCCGCAGCAAGAATTAATGGGAGTTTCAGCAACCAGTCCGATAAGCAGTTGAAGAATATAATAATAAAAATAAAATAACTTTCGGAAATATGGTTCTTCTAAAAATGAAACCTAGAACCAACGCAAATCAAGCGCGAAATAGGTTTGTCACTTGTTGGTCGCAATCGTATTCTTTGGAAAGCCAAACGTAACCACTGTCGATAAAGGATCAACGTGAATAGTATCCCGGTGTTTTTTTTTAATTTCTTATCGTTATCCGTTTATTTTGTTTTATTAAAAGGCTGTCTTGGTAACCTAAAAGGAAAAATAATAAAGCACACAGTAAAATTAATTTATAAGTACTCTTGCTGCAGACAGCAGAGGGAGCAATACGGATTGAGGGCACGATTCGTTGAGATGATACAGGGGGCTTGAACCGCCACGCCGACAACACTCGCAGCCCTCTCTGCGTTCACAAAACTCAGCAAACCGACATTGTAGCCGATTAAATCCATGAACGTCGTAGCGAGTGTCGACATAGATCAACCGAGATATTTCTTTCAAGCCTGGTTCGTTGTTAGGACAGCTGGCTTTACCCTACCCAACTGTTCTTAGTGAGAATTGCTAAGACGTTTCCACGTCACTTAGATACCGTGGGCAGTAACAGGTGCCACTCTTTATGTGAATAGTGGTGATAATCATAGCCGTTCAAACGGGCAGCTACGTTGGGTTTCTAATGCCAGCTGCTGCGATAATCTCTTTTCTACAACGATCCGTTACGTGTTGTGAAAGTTCAGTACCTCGAAATGAGAAAACTACTTCAAGATAGCGAAATTGCACTTGTTCACCCTAGAACGCAGTTTATCTGTTCGGGCTCATTGCCGCCCACGCCAAAACGTTATAGTCCTTAGTTTTGACGCATTAACTATGTGACCATTCTGCAAGAAATTTCTATTAACTATAATAACTATATTATATTATATTGATACCAACCCTTTTATGTGAAATAAAAGTGATGTTATGTTAAAAAAAAAAAAAAAAAACTGTGCAAAGCGCAGCCTGCAGATCAGTACAAACTCTACTTATTATAGTAGAGCAAGGCCACGATTGTTCGGTACCGCTCTTTTGTCAAGCCCGGAGTAGACACTTAGATGCACGGGTTTGATCCCCGCGTTTGCACATTTGCATTTATAGGATCCATTCTACGAGGCAATGCAAATTTCGATCGATTCCGTGTTTAAGGTACCGTTATTTCACGATGCGTGGCAGATCACTGAGCAACGTTATAGATATTAGTGGACTGACATTGTTGTTTCGCGGATACCCAGTTATCTGATCGAACGTATTGGGCTCGCACACGTCATCCTCGAAAATAATCTGGACAACCCGCAAAACCGCTCTGCGTAGAGAGTGAGCAGTCGTGCTTCAACTCCAGTCTGAGCCAGCTTATTTATAATAATATATCGGGGTGCCGCGTGCAAGTCTAATATATAAATAGGATAGTGATCTGCAAGAAAGCCCAGTCCAAAAGTCATACTGTTTATTTGGAAGGACAGCAAGTAATATCAAACAATCTGTGAGGCGCCTTGTAAATATTTTCACGAGGTCCGGTTAGTCTCTCTTTACTTTTAGGACTTGTTTGGAGGCACTTGTGCCACTTGGATGGCTGCTATCTGGTTTTGAAGAGGTATCCCTGCGGAAAATTTTTTCTGCCAGAATGTCTGGTTGTTTCATAGACGAGTGATTTCTATATGGACTTCGTCTAGACTAAACGATTTGCTGAGAGCTTCAGCAAAAAAAAATCCTGGGGCTTTGAACTTACGTTAGGTGGAAGGCTACACAGGTGTCATATTCACGTGTGTGTAACGCTGCTTAAAGGTGTCCCATAAGTTTTTGAAGCGTAATTCCGGAGATTCCATTCGGACCGGATGCTTTGCGATTGGGTGACCGTCTTATGACGGACGCTGTTCCCATTTAGAGTATGTCTTCGTCCTTCTATTCTATCTCTGGGTGGGTCCATTCAGTGTGACTTCGAAAGAGTGCCTTCACAGCGCGTTCCGCCAGGTCTTTTGTGAGCCGGGTGTGGTTTCCATAATTTATTCGTGACAATCTTAGAGGGCTTTTCGCATATGTTATTTTTGTAAAGCTGTCTTCATGTTCTATTGTTGCTGCTTCTGATAGCTTTCTTAACGCTGGAAGCTCCGCCGCATGACTTTCTTAGGTGCGCGTTCTTCAGTGTACCAGTATTTGGACGGAGATGCCTGCGAGGCACGCCCCGTCGTTGACTCGAGGCTGCCACTCGCGCTTATTACATCATCTGGTCGTATGTGCTCCGTTTATCAAGGACTCTCTAATCTCCTGCACAGATTCTGGTGAGAGTCTCTTCAGGTACTTCAGTGTCTTTTTAATATAACATACATATTTATTTCAAATATATTTATTACAAAACATGTATCGACGCTTGCAATGGGCCCTAAGGCCCGGAGCTGAACGCACATATCCTCTTGTCATCCTGGGGGCGGGGGGGGGGGCGTAGTGGGGAGGGGACAGTGTGTATGTGTTACAGAGAAATAATAATACAACCAACAATGTGACCGATATTTTGTTTATTGTAAATTGATTTTCAAGTAATTTTTCAATATAAGGTGGCGTTGAATAAATACGTTTATATAATTTGCACTGGCAGTCTTGCGACTGGTTTCTTTCTTAACTCTCATTGTTGATAGATTGTTTAAATCCAGTCGAGTAGTTATGACCTAACTGTTTAAATCCAGTCGAGTAGTTATGATCGAGTGTGTGGAACTTATTAGTCTTAGTGAACAATAGTTTCATTACACGAAATGCGTACATGTGTCTATAAACGAAGCTCGATCTCTTCTCTCGAATGCGGATAGTAGTAGGTCGTCGTTGAAGAGTGTCAGCCCTCTTTTTGACTTCCTTAACTATACTTAATATGCATATATTCGTGATTAGCTGGCTTTCTTAGCAGTGCGAGATATTTTTATCTTTAATGCTAACGTGGAAAATTGCTGTGGCCCCCTTTTAATTTCCTTTGTACATCAATGCAATGCCTTCCTTCGAGCAGGTGCACACTATTTCTAACCGTAACTAAGGCCTTAACTATGTCGTCCACCTTTTGCAATCTCTCTTTTGTCGATGGTTTCAATTACAATTGACTCGATCTTGGATTTAGGCGATTCTCAATTCTGCCCCTGCGTTCTCGCAGCGTTGCACATGATGCAGAGGCCAATTGCTCCTTCGGCCTTAAAAAACTAGCTCAGTCGCCTTCTTTGTCTGGTCTGCGTTTGTCCATTCTGTGATATGTATGTGGGAGACCTTCCTTCTTGTTTCCAGGATCTTTATGCTCCGGATGGCTTATTTCTAATTGTCTCTATAATTTTGTCTATCCCTTCCTCAAACCTTGGCACTTTACTTGATCACAAAAGTTTTCGTCTGTGCATCGGCTTGAGGTTGGGAACAAGACTAACGGAGGAACACCGGTGTCCGTGCGGAGCACCAGTGGACATTTGGGGAACCCACGGGCTATCCTGCAACAGAAGCGAAGGACGTCAAAGCCGTCACAGCGAGATTAACGAGATTGTTGCCCGGGTCTTAAGGTCAGCTCTACTGCCATGTATTCGAGAGCCAACCGGCCTCCTGAGAAGTGACGGAAAGAGGCCTGACGGTCTCACCCTTATCCCTTTTGAAAGGGGAAAGGCGCTTATTTGGGATGCTACAGTCACCGACACGCTCGCCCCCTCGAACATG
This sequence comes from Dermanyssus gallinae, assembly GCA_003439945.1. NCBI lineage: Eukaryota > Metazoa > Arthropoda > Arachnida > Mesostigmata > Dermanyssidae > Dermanyssus > Dermanyssus gallinae. Next base: position 28,644 of record QVRM01000817.1, read on the forward strand.
GAGACCAGCGCATCAGCCGCTGGCTCCGCAGCACGCAAGGCTGAACGTCTAAAGACCAACAAATACGCCCAGCTCACCGACGAGTTTATTTTTGTGCCACTAGTATTGGAGACACTAGGGGGACCTGGCCCTGAGGCATGGTCACTTTTACAGAAGATTGGCAAACGAATTGAACTCACGACGGGGGACAAAAGAGCTTTCGACTTTCTACTCCAGCGGCTATCTCTGGCGGTTCAGCGCGGCAATGCGGTAGCAATTATGGGCACAATGAGGGGCTGCCTCGAGGATAAGCTCGATTAGTAGCACCCCTCACAAGCCCAAGAGTAGTTAGATATTCACATTCCACTGTAACTTCATTATGAAATAAAACCATATAAGAGTAATTTCATTTTGTCTATTACAATGAGGATGGTGTCGAGGTTTACCTTACCTTTTTTATACTATTAAAGTCTGAGATGTTTATGTCGGTAATTCGTCGGTTGAGGTTCGTTCTTTTAGGTCTATATCCCCTATGGATTTTTAGTGTCAGTATTTATTATACCGACTGCCAAGGTAGGTCTTCCTCGGCCAGTTTTTAACAAGCTCTTACGTCCTTTATGTTCAAGCTTCTCGAAAGTTCTACACGGTTTACTGAACTCTCTGTTCCTTCTCTACCTGTTTATTTTTTTCTGGTGTACGTGGGTTTGCGGTTTTTTAGCTGTTGCATGTACTCCTTTGAATGCTTGTGTAGTTCTTTTTTGACGGCTGTTTCTTTGTCTCTTATTTTGACTTTTCCATGCTAACCTGTCATCCAATGACTTGATTTGCTCTCAGCTGCGCATAGGCGTCCTCTTCTCCAGGTTTTCTTGTAAACTGCTTGTTCTTTGTTTACTAGGTCGACTTTGAGCTTCCATAGGATCTTGCCCGTTGTTTTCTACTCGATCTCATCCTTTGTTCATTTTTCGCATTCGTGCCGGCTGGCGGCCGAGATCCGTGTTTTATCTTTAAGTGATTCCAAGGTTTTTTGCTTATCAATACTTGTACTGCATTCGTAAAAGTTTTTGTTTGGAAACGTTTCCTACTCAACAGTGCTTGTACCATGTTGTATAGCTTATCGCCCTCCTTTTGTCCGCCATGTAGTTGCTTCTAACTCATCTTGCTTTGCTGTTAGCAATTCGCCCTCATATTGCCTGCGTCTCTACTACCAGCTTGGCATAACTGTAGTATGTTATGGCTTTGTACAACTGCCACAACAAATACTACTAATACGAATACTACCTTAATTGCTACTACTTTCGTTTGACTTGCTCACAGTCCAGCAAGCGGATTTAAGTTGAGCATTTGTCTCTTTTTTTCCTAGCCCGCGATACTATTCATGTTTTAAATTGGCTGTAGCTAGAACAGGTTTTAAATTAACAGCACCATTTTTGGCGCCTGCGTTCCATTGTGTTGGATAGTCATTTAAGCGGCGATAATAAATGCACGATGTACAGACAGACTATGTATGGATGCAGCGGAAGTGTGGCGCGTCGAGATGACGGTAACGACGACGCTCACAGCAACAATAACAGGAATACAATAACAATGACAATAATTACAACAACAGCAACAACACTTACGATGACAACAACAGCAGCAGCAGGAACGAGATCGGTGACATCCGTAGAATCTCCCACCTCATTTGGCGGCGTCGCTTCTATGGCGGTACGACCGACTTTCCGATGATTAGTCACCGCAGATAGCGAACAGTCGCTCGCAGAGAAGCCCAATGCCGATGAAAGAAGTGCGGCGACAAGACATCGACAGAACAGCCGCCCTGTTGACGGCCGCCCTACCGAACAACAACGTCCCTACTTTTGGTCCATCTTTTTTCCGTCTGTTCCGACAATTCCGTCCATCTGCTACAGCGGTCGCGAGCCTCCAGCAGAAGCAGTAGAAGCAAAAGGACGAATGGGTTCATGTCGACCGTCGATGGTGTACGTGAGGAAACGAGATCGAACAGCGAGGGAACAAGAACGAGCTAGGGCAAGCCAATGAAAGAATAGGAGAGGGGAAACGGGGGAACAAGGGAAAGAAATGACGCCAAGCCAAAGATGAGCAATGTGAAACGACACTCTAAGCGAGAAGCACCGATGCGAAGGGATCACACGACGAATGAGGCTGTTGTTGTCGCCGAGCCTGTTCCTGATGATCAGGCTGGGTTCCTAAGGCTCTTGAAGATGAGGCTGTTTAGGATACCGCTGCTGCTGTTGCTGCTGCTGCTGTTCCTGCTGAAGTTGCCAGCGTTGTTTCTGTTGACCTCAATAGGATCGATGCAGGGAGTGGAGAGGGGCATCGGCAATCGTGGCAATAGGATCACCGGAAGATAGTAGGGCGACCGCAGCAGCGGCGGCGGCAACGGCAGCAGCAGCAACAGCAGCAACAACAAAAGCCGAGCATTGGCAGTAGCAAGAAACAAGCGACTGTTCAGCTGCGTCTCTGAGTCGGTGGGTCTTATTTCCTTTTGACCGTCTCTCTGTCTCTCGCTCTCCCTTAGAGGCGAAGAGAAACAGAAAGCAAAATGAAAAGGACGGGACATGCGGGAGTGAGGGGCTGTCTCAGACAGATCGACACAGAGGCCGTGTCGGTGCTCTGGTGCTCGTTTCTCATTTCTACCCGCTGCTCTCTGTGGCTCGTTATGTTTCCTTCTCGGCTCTGCTGAGTCTTTGGCACTGGCGCGCTACCACCATCACCACTGTGTGCCCCTTCCCTGCGTTCGTCCCTTTGCCCTTTAGTTGTCGCCACACGGTTCTCTTAACGCCCATCTTCTCTTTCTTTCTTGCTTAATGATCCTTCTTGTTTTTAAAGCATCCTACCACAACGACCAATGCCGCCGGCCACAACGGTCAATGTCTTTAGCTACTTCTCCCTTTCGCCTGCGTCGCCTGCTGGAAACGACGGTGTCGACGGTGATCGACCTTGAAGGCTTAGACTCTTCGTACTGCGCTTCCAACGGCTAGCTAGTAAGCGTATCGTTCATAGAGCTGTACCATAGGGCAAGAGAGAAAGAAGCGTCTTGTGTTTGCGGGGTTCACGGAATCCTCCGGCGATACGAGAGCCCGCTTTTTCGGTACAGCCCCGTTATTCTGAGCTGAAGCACAATGAGAGATCGGACCTGAAAGAGAGAGAGAACAGTCGACCAGCTACGAATGATAGGGTTGGCGGCACAACAAACCAAGGCAGTAGGCACACAGCCAATGGCTAAGGGTACGCCGAAACGTGCAACCAGTCCGTACCGGCGCGTCTAGCGCCTCATAACCCCTAACCAGAGCGAGGAGAGTGATAGCCAACGAGGACGAGAATCTAAGTGCAAAAGAAGGCTGAGATTGTTGAAGGGTCGATGATGATGTCGACGACAACAGCACGGAGGCCGGCTCAGGCCTACCCAGAGAAAAACAGATGACGAGAGAATAAGGGCGATATGCAGGGTTAACGAGAGTGAGAAAAGATAGATATAAGATAGAGAAGGAGACAAAGAGAAAACACTAGATGTAAAAAGGGGATGGGGTGTACGAAACCCTCGCACAGAACGTGTCTTCGCGCCATGATTGCAGAGCACATGAAAGCCACTGCCGGAACCGTAACAGAGCCTGGCGTGCAGCCTTGTCGGAGGGCTGCGTTGCTATCATGAAAAGAGACAAAAGAGAAAAAGAGCTAAACAAGTGAAGAGAATCAGTTGAAGGGAAGCAAAGGTTTGCGGCAACAACAGAGCGATGAGGGGCGCGTGAACTAAGAGGCGAAGAGCGTCCGTGTGGGAGTGGGGGTTCGGTGGTGTTGGCCTGGGTCTGGGGTCCGACCAGGAGCGAAGGAGTGGCGAGCGATTGTAAGACAGCACTCGAACGGAGCCAGAAGTGCAAAAAGTGAAATTTATGATTGGCCTTTGTTGTGGCTGCTGCCGCCGCTACAAATGCCACCGCTCCAGGGTACTGGCAGAAGCTCTCGTGGGCCGACGGCGTTCGCTGATAGTGGCCGTGACGCGAGAGAGTATGCGGAGCTGTTGGGGACTGAAAGCTGGTAGGAGGCGTTGTAAGAGGGGAGCATAGGGATGATGAGACCGGGCGTCAGCAAGCAGGCTAGAGCGAAAGCCCGACAAGTTTTCAAGTTCTTCTCATCTCTTCATGGCCCGGGGCCACGAAACAACGAACTCGATGGCGACTGACTGCGTTGACGACAGCGACACGCGGATTCAACAGGGCATCATTGCTGCAGCGCCGCCGCCGCCGCCGACAACGACAATGACAACAGGCCCGAAGCGACGACGGCCTCTCCCGTTACTGTCGCCCCCCCCCCCCCCCCCTCCTAACGCTACGAGCGCTCGATCGAGCGGTCGACGACTACAACAACGATGCCGTCGCCACGTTGGCGGCGGTAAGGAAGCTACACAGCGGACTTCTCTGTTTCCTTGCCCCCGCACCCAAGCGACTTCTTTCCAACGGCACTACCATAACCACCAACCCCAAGAAGATCTCAGTCAAAACTGACCGGCCGACCTAGATTAAGGCGGACGACGTCTGCGAATCAGTTCAACAGCACATGAGCGATGAATGTGCGTCTCAGTTGTACACACTTAGCGCGCTACATTTATTATCCTTTGCGCTCTGTTCATTTCTTCTCAACGCTCCGTCATTGGCGGCACCTCGTCGAGATAGGGACGGCGGTCGCCGCAACAGCTACAGTGGTGTCAGGCTTGGCGTCTTGCATGTCAAAACGCGCGGAACCGAGCTTGCGTGTGGGTAACGTAATGCATCGAAGCGTGAACGAGGGCTTGTTGTGCGAAGCTTGCCGAATACAGGCTGACAGGCGCTGACAGTCACAGCAGACGCGTCATAGCGGCACTAGCGGTGACTCGTTATTGCTAATTGTTAATTCCAATCAGGGTCAGTTGATTTTATCGCTTTGCCTGGCTTTCCACCTAGTTCGGTCCAACTAGATGCTTGCACGTTGTGCTCAATTCACGAAGATATCAATGATGTCAGTGAGACCAAGTAGCCGACACGCAACGACAGTGTATAATGAATCTCATCTCGAGGTCGACGACAATTGGCCAGTCGCTCGTACCTGTGGTTACCGATGCGAGACCATCAGGGCATGTCTTTCCTGCCCCAGAGATATGCGCCATGTGGCTCTAAGTGCGATTTGGGTGCGACGAATTCTGCCAAAATCTGCTTTACACCATGGTTTTTAAATGTTTCTCTTAAGTACAAAATTATGTTTAAGTTACCGTATAGGAGTACAATAAGTGTGTGCTTTAGGGAATATTAGTACTAAAACTACTACCACTCTTGCCATCGATACTTACCCACATCCCTCATCATAAGCGTTTGAACTGATACTAGCAGAAACAACGATGTCTATATAATTAAATAAACGTGCGTTAAAAGCTGTAATGTTCGCTGTTATCAGTTACCATTTTAAGAATTGTATGGACTTATGATGCGCTGTCATTGGTACATAGATTGTGTTTAATGTGATCCTAATCAAGCGCATAGCAATTGTTATTTAAAACATTTAAATCGAAGATTTTCTTAACTGATTACAAACTTCTGCAAAAATTCTTTTATCCAGAATACTACTGATGATGACCTTCTATATTTGCAGGAATTTCGTATTGCTCTACAAAATGTTCCACAAATGTACAGTTGCTTGTTTTTATCTCATACTATTCCGTATTTATAATTGGAAAGTAAGATGAGACTACTGGTTTAAAGTACGTGTCTTTACAATCATCAGTGCTTTGAAGATATTTACGTAGTTCGAAAACCCTTTATTCAACGTCACGCTATAAAGGTATGCCAGGGTCCGCCAGATCAAATTGCGTCAAAGGAACATGCAACCATCTCCATTTAGAAATGTGCTTGCTTGGTTAAAAAGCACACATTCAACCTGAAGCGCCGCTTCATGAGATCAGATCGCCACAGTCGTTTGCTGGTGTTATTTACGACCCTTTTCGAGAGTAAAATAATGTGTTTGCGTAATATCTTTGAACACAGTTGTGGTGACATCTCCGATTGGTACAACTTTAACTGCTTCATATGCCAGATCTTATAACCTTACATCCAAAGTACGGGCACGCAAAACGACGTAAAAATAGCAAATGACTCAAAAATTACAGTATCACATGTTTAGCCTTTTCAGCCCAACAAAAAGCATTTCACATAAAACCCTTAAAAGTACCTACAAGATGGCATACACAGTCATGACACATATGGCCGCTCTCGTAGACCAGGCCTTACTGTCTATCGCATTATTCCGACCACAGTTATTTGTGGTCGGAAAAATGCGATTCCGGCCACTCAATCTATGTTGCTTAGCAGACATTCCGTCCATCAACACCTTCTAGGAGCAAGCAATTCTTGGATTATATCACTGAATAATCTACAAAAACTGCGCCGAGAATTTTACAGGTCTCAGGATCTATAGTAGGTCAACAGGCTCTAGGAACACGTTTAGCAATGTGTATATTTAATAAGCAACGAATATTCAAGTATATTTGTCTTTTAGTCGTGTCTTGCCTGACAGGCCTACAAAATTATATATACATATATGACCATGTCCGGCCCACGGTGCCTTGAAGTCCGCCATCAGTCGCGACGTGACATTAGAACAAATACGATTTTTCGTTTTGACACCAGAATCATAATATGCATACTATTTATTTTCGTATATCACATTATGTATGTTTTTCCATTCTTTATATTGGTATATTTTGTCTATCAAAGCTGTCTTGAAATTGAGTGGGCACATTATGTACATATGTTCTTGCTAAGACTCCAAACTTGCTATGGGCCGACGATGTATCTAAAGTAAACAGCCCGAAAAAAATCCAGACAAGAAAACGTCTTTTTTTCACTGAAGTAATTATGAAAACGGTTGTTCAGTATTAATCTATTCCCTCCTACCCATCCCTGATAGCTTACATAGAACTTGGTGCACATATTGCGACAATGCGATCGTGGAAGATGTTGCGTTCGGCAAATGAGATATTAGTTCACGACCATCGTTTCGATCGTCTACGTTAAAAGCCGTTTCGATACATGGCCGCGCCCTGCACTGTTCTAGAGAGAGTTCTTGAGCACTTCTGGTTCGCCGGTCTGCTCTGCATCTATTGTCCATGTTGCGCTATTCGTTACAACTCAATCTCTCGGAATTAGCAGCATAGAACACTGCTGCAGTAATGCAGGTAAATAGTGCGTTTTTGACAGGTCTGCTGCGTTTCTTTGTCGTCAGGCGAACCGTTATGCTAGGGAACAATATGCACACGCATCGTCACGAGATCGCGTCGTTGGCCAAACGACCCTGGCGCTCTAATTGCGAGCAATTGCCTACGACAGGTGTCCCCCAGTCTACGTATCTATCGCGCTTTGTGTGTGAACGCTGAAGCAGCGGTGGTAGGCGCGTAAGACTAACGACAGTCGGCCTTTTCTTATATGTGCATAATTGTAACACAAATAGCAAGAATAGCACTGGTAGAGTGCGCCCGAAAGCATCCATGCCCGAGTGCATGGATGATGCAGCAGCAGTAGCGGCGGCAGCAGCAGCAGCCTCGACGTGGATGACGGTAGCTTTCCCGCTGATTACCAAGGGCAACCCGAATTGCCCTTTCGTTCTTTTCAGTCTCTCTCTCTCTGTCTCTCGCCCTTTGTCTTACTGATGGATTCCTGCACTCGATATGAGTTTGCAATGAAACATTGTAACAGTCATCGTCGTCGTCGTCGTCATCTTCTTCATCTTGATCATCATTGCCCCCATGGTGATGATCAAGGCGCAGCCGGCGGGTTCACATTCGAACCGGTCGGTCGGAGGCCTCCTGAGGTCGCCGATGTCGCCGTGTCTTAAACGATGTTTCGAGAGAGGACCTCCGTTTGTTCCGCTCCATGTAGCATAGTCAATAATTGTTTTAATTGATGTTTGTCATTTCTCCCTTTGCCAGCGTGTCGTGCCGTTAGCGTGCTGTTTCGGATCGAAATGGCACGACGACTCGAGGAACGTCGCAACGCACACAACCGACTTACGAGCCTTTACTCACCCACACAGATGCATACATTCAGAGACACACGTGTGTATACACCCACCCACGAACACACGGAAGCACGAACGTAATGCAGCTAATAGGACTATCGCATAGACGAAAGCAGCAAGCAGCGTACAGTGAGTGGACAGAGAGGCACAGTGAGAGTCAACGAGAGGGAATGGAGAATAAGTAATTAAAAGGGGCGCAGCACTGGCGACCGGAGTGAGTGGTGTCGCATTCGTAAATAAATTTCCTACCATTACGTGAACACCATTTAGCAGTAGCATGATGTGTGGGGGTAACCGTGGGGCAATGGGATATGCGGGGGTACGCACACACTCTAGCTGTTTTGCCCTCTTGTGTCGATCTTAGCCGCCTCCGCGATCGCGGGGGCGACAACGACGACAACGAGGGCGACCCCCCTCCCCCCTACAGGGCCGACCGTCTTGAAACGTTCTGGACGCCCCACCGCCCGATGCTGCGACGCTACTGCCGGTGGGTAGCGGGGCGGCGGCAATATGCCGTAGCCTAGAACACCAGCTGCCTGCCTCTACGGCAGGCAGCTGTTAGAGTTAGCCGATAATACAAAAATAGCGTGACTTAATTTAATGAGCAATTACATTTTGTCACCGGGCGTCGAACGGCTGCACGCACGATGCAACGAACGACAACCAAATGTTTCTTCGTGGAGTAGCACCCTTGCCGTCGTTGTTGTCGTTGTTGTTGTTGTTGTTGTTGTTGTTGCTGCTGCTGATGCCGAGGACGACGATGCCTGTTGTCTGACGGGTGGCTGCTCTAAGCGTGGGCCATTCTGTTTGCTGCCTGGCCTGCGACGCGGCGGGCCTGCGCTGTTGTACTCTGCTCCGAGTCTGGTCCTGACACGGCCTTTTGGCGTGCGCCAACGCCGCCACGGTGTATTGCGTGCCTTTCTGCTCTAGGGAGCTAAAAGGCAAAACGCGAAACAACGATCAAAGGCAAGAAAAAGAAACAGAAAAACAGAATGAGAGAGAGGGAGAGGGGGAAAGAGGGAGACAGAGGAAAAGCAACAGAGGAAGAAAAATAAAACAGGACGACAGACTAAGGTCTTTGCAATGGGCTGTGCGTAACAGCAAGAAAAACCAAGGTGCAATTTTTAGGTACGCGCAACAATTTTACGAACAACAAGGATAACAACAACACCGCCCCTAATACAAGAACAGGCAATCGTCGTCCAAGTTGGTTCGACTCGCTGACCCTAGATAATTCTGGCTGCCACAGCTGCAATGCTAGGCAGGCGGTTGTTGGTGACTTTGTTTGCAAATTCCTCTACTGCGCTAGCATTGTCGCTTTTCATTCATGTCCTGTTTTCTTTGGGTAATAATACTGTGCATTCTATCAAGCTATCCATCTGTCTTCGTGATCAAGGACTTCGCAGGGGATCATACCCGTTTGTGCGTATCTCATCATTGGAGGCGGGGGGCGGGGGAGGGCGTAGGAGAGAGACAAAGACGAAACACCAGCGTACATAACTCGCGCCACAGCCCTGAACCAGCAGCGCTTCAGATGTTCATAGCCCAGTGCGACGTTACGACCTAGCTTGCTAGGCAAAGCGGCGCAAGTACGACGGGCGGCAAAGGCAAGCGGCTAATTATGGAAATGAATTTCGTCACAACCAACACAAGGAAATAGAAGGCGGAGGCCAAAAATTACGAGGGATGAACAACAAGAACATCATGGCGAACAACGACAACAATAACAACAGACACAGCAGCAAACACTGCTGCAACCTAAGGTCACAAAAACGTCACAAAGGCCGCAACTGAAGCAGCAGAGCTAGCAACAAGAGCAACAGCAATACCAGCAGAGGCAGCGGTGGCGGTAGAAATAGCAACAACAGCAACAACAACAACACAAGGTTGCTTTTGCAAGGGCTCCGTTGATTGTTGTTATGCATCCGGGTTAGGTTCAGGGTTTTCGTTACAAACGAACGCTTAGATAAGTCGATCAATAGCCAGCTGGCTGACTAGTTGTTACCCAGCGTTTCGTGGAAGAAGTTTCAAGACAAAACGAACCGCCCACTTTCGGTAGGGTCGTCGCCGTCGTCGTCCACCCGGATCGTTTTTGGCTCAGTTCCTCGCATGAATTGAAACGCTGAAATGCGGAACTGCGTTGGAACAGGCGGAACACAGACGTCTGAAGAGACTAGTGCTAGCTGTAGCGTATGCCGTTTATTTACGCACTCATATGTTTCGGCGGTACTCTCTGCGCAACCGAAAGTCGCCTCTAAAAATCCTCGTCGGGCACCGGAACTCATTAGAACGTCTCTAAAACCAGCGCCCTTTCTGCTACTGCTGATTGGCTTGAGGGGTGCACGTTTTGACGGTAAGAGAGCTAATCCTACGTAATTAAACTAAGTGATATAATTGTCAGATCCGTCGACACAAAAACACCGCTCCCTTGAGTTAAAGGAATATTGCGCAAGCAACAGCACGTACGCGTCCACCAGCAGATTTGAATTGAGCTCTTCCAAGTAATACCGGTAAGAACAAAATGAAACTGCGATATTTTCCTATATAGAATAGGTTAAATAATTCAACAAGAAGTGAAGCACAAACGTTTGTATTTGCATCAGCAAACTGAGAATGCACGGAATGCCCTATTTTATTTTTGACAAGAGTATCTTGGCCCTGTTCAGGTGTAGACCCCAGGTTAAGAGATGCTTATATAATAAAGCTGTACCGACAGGTTTTCGTGGAGTAACATTCACGGCTTGCCAGGGGAGCTTTCATCTTATTTATCACGCTTTTAACTTACGAACCGGCGTTTAGTAAGAGGTTTCATATGACCCGCGCTATTTTGTGTACAAATCAAAATCTTATTAGACTTTCTGAGATTTTCTTTCAACGTACGCTACCTCGTCAACCGTGTGCTGACGGGAAAGTCCGCCACAGTAGCCGAAGAAGTTTGGTATGTCCTGGGCTACTACAGCGCGCGTTTCTTGAGTACTCTGAAAATCAAGATCCCGGCGCCGCAATAGGTCGGTCAAAATGCGAAAGCAATTGTTGTGACGCCAGATAGCAGACCTTGCAAGAAAAAGAAGATACCGCGGTATAGCGTCTTGAAAAATGCTGAAGATTGTCTGCAAGTTGGTCATAAAACAGATCGATTACGTTGTCGACCAGACGCTTCCGTCGGAGCAATTCAGCTTCCGGGGGAGCATATATATATATATATATATATATATATATATATATACGAAACTCAGAGACTATTTGTATACAGTCTTTTAAGACTTCGACAAAGCACCTCGAGATCTCCTGCTGAAGTCATTTCGACACGCCGGGGTTGGTGGCTCTCTTCGGAGTGTAATTGCGAGCTTCTTTGGTGAGGACAGCTTGCTAGTGCAGGTTGAGCAGAAAGTGTTGCGAGTAAGGCAAAGTGTAGGAACCTTTCAAGAAACCTACTGAGCTGCGTCTCCTTCGCTCTTCTGCTTGCCGATTTTGTCGGCTATTTTCAACAGAAGTTCCAGAAGGCCGTAGTTATGCTTTACGCAGATGACATGGTGGTCGCTCATCATGACCTGGGTGCCATCAAGCCCATCAAGTGCATCACTTTTCTTGGCTGAGGTGTTCCTTATGTAAAGGGAGCTAGAAATAAACACCATGGATACCAAGGCGGTACAATTCAAAAAAGGTGGTCGATTGGCTTCCAAAAACGTTATACGTTACGGCGGCCAATCCATAGAATTTTTCAACTTCTTCCGGGGCTTCGGCTCCACTATACTGGAACGACCTTCACTACGCACATCATCGAGACAGTGCGCACAGCCCTAGTCTCTCGACTGCCCGTCCCAACGGGCGTGGCTTTCTTCCATTTTAAGAATGTCCCAAGGCTCATGTATGGCCTCGAAAGAGTATATGGATACCTAACTCGGGCAAACTTTAGTTTCTTTGAAAGGTGTTTCACAATGTACATGAAGTGAGTACATTACCTGTCAATGCGGAAAAGGAGCCGCTTTGTGTACCTCCTGCCAGTGTGCATTGGTTGTTGATATAATTCGATTGAGGTTGAAGACGCTGCGCACAGTACCATTTGAAGGCTTCATTTCGGAATGGAAAAATTAAGTTGAGCAAGTCCGACGAGAGGTTGCAGACCTGGATGTGTTCAGTGCCTCTCATCTTTAATCTAATCTTGCATGTAACAATCGCTTTGTCTAAACAAGATACATAGTTCATGGCTATCATCACTTGGTCTGTTTGAATACGAACCTCCCGAATGCAAGACAAAGGCTTTGCCACTAAGCCATCTTGCTCGGGTCTGCCTCCTGGCCCTAGGCGATCACTGCACTGCCTCTCGCTAAGAACATGCCAAAAACAGCTGACAACGGTGACAATTATGTACATACTAAATATAAGCGAAATAAATGTGATGATGAATAGTAGAAAATAAAATAAAAACGAGAAAACTACCAGAAACAGATCGGTTAACGGTTTGATGTGTGGATCTACTTTGGGAGAACCTATGGCTGAAATCTGTGAGAGCCGGTGTCCTCGTTAGCTGTATTACGTGTAAACCGCGTTGACCCTCACCAATATTTGTGCCACGAATAGCTGTTATTCTCAGTGCTCACTCAATGAGCTGTGTCTCTTTAAGTAGAGTAATCCAAAAATCTTAGCGCTAGTCAGCTTTCAAGTTTTTTAATTTAAAACCCTACCTGACCTGTACTACCATTTGCAGTTATTTAGTTAAAAGTGAACTTATTGAAGAGCAACGTGAAAAGTAATACACCCAATTTTCCGGGACTAATAATATTATATTTGTTTTTCTAGTAAACACATCGCGCTGACCATCTGCATAGCCTCTAGATTAAGTACTATTCTGTATAGATCATTTCCTTAAAATTAAGGTATATAAATTACTGTACTCTTCAATAGTATTGAGCTGTAATCCCAATTTTCGGTAGTAGGGAAAGTGAGCATAATTGTAACTTGTTAACGTTTTTTTATTTTTTTCAAAAGGAAATGCTATTTAGTGCTAAAAACACTCTTGCTATTGCATCTGAGGAACAGATGCCACTGCATCTGAAATTTTTCTGTGCATATATATAGAAATGCTTTTTTTGCTTTTTGTGCATATATAGAATGCTTTTAAAAAAAAAAGATTTTTGGTAGATTTCTTTAGTATGGAGTGTTTGCATATTTAGCTGTTTCTGGCCAATGCTTGGTTTAACAATGTTGCCCGTACAGAAAACGCACACATTACTTATATTTTAGTATGGAGTGTTATTCGTTTCAGGCTGCGTAGAAGGTTGTCGATGCGTGTTTTGAGTCCCAGGTCTCCGTAGCAGCTGCTTCGGAGCAGACTTGCTGTAAATACAACAGCAGGAGCTGTTGTATTTACAGCAAGTCTTGTGCATTCGCCGTATCTTTGGCGCTTCCTCACTTCTTCATTGACTCTTGCCTTTTGTGCCAGCAGTATCCGCACAACGCTGCTGCTGCTGCTGCACTGGAAGCTGCACTGCATACCTACCACCCCCACCTCTTTGTCTGCCCTCACTCTAATCTTGTTAGCCGAGGTCGAACACAAACACCTCAACCGGTCAGTGGTTGGTCTCTCCTCGACATCAGCGGCCGCCTTTCCCCTACATTTAGCCATGCTGGAAAGCCACGCCATATACGCACAGCACACACACACGCGCGGAGGAACACGTGCACTCACACCCACTCCCACTCTCACTCCTACTCCCACACTCCCACGCTCACACACGAATGCTGCCCGTTCCCTCGTGGGCTCTGACAGGCATAGCGCGCGCCCTGTGCTAGTCTCGCTGTAAAGGCCCAGTCGCCTTCTAACCCAATCTAACCTTACCTATTCCTAATGCTAGCGCGCGGACTTTCTCCCGGACGCTATGAACGCACCACAAGGCAGCCCACCAACCTTCCCCACTCCCACTGCTATAGCGCCGTCGACCTTGGCGTCGTACAGCGTTTCGTCTCTCGACCAAGCACAAGATGATTCAGCCAACGATATAGCAACGGCCGGTCAAAATAAGAAGAGCATGGAAGGAGCAGGAAGGTGTGGATATGTACGTGCATCTGTCTAGTCTTCTCACGGCTAGGCCTCGTGTTCGCCTTCGAGACCGCGACAGAGTGGCCAATCGCAAATTGCTAACCGCCACGCATGTCTCGTATAACCTCATACAGCAACACATGTAGATATCAATACCATCTAGACGAGCAACCGAAGAAGAACGCTCTTAACAATGTGCTTCTGAAACAAACCCGACTTTTGCAAAGCCGTTTGGCAAACGGACGTACACACGGTGCGAATGTAGATTATAGAATTTATGAAGAGTTATTTGAATTTGTACAACTTCAATAGGAACATGCGAATTCTAAGAGATTTTACGTAGCATATGATGGTCAATCATAACGTTTCGGTCCACTGTAGCACCTTAGTCTGCAGCTTAAAGTAATACGGGACTAGGAAACAGATATCTATAATTACAAACATTTTTTAAGGATGTTGTTTTTAGGAAACAGATATCTAGATGGTTTCCATATAGATATTTAAGTATCGACCCAAAAACGGTATGCGTTGGTACGACAGGCCAGTCGAGGGATTAGATATTTTAGGAAATGCAAACATGCATGTAAACGGTAAAAATGCCCTATTTTTCGTCTCCTTCTTTCTTACGTTCTCTGTCTTATTAAATAAAAACCAATCTGTAGTAGTGTCCAAGTGATCCGTCTCGAGAAACACACAATCGGCTTTTATTAAGGCCTGTATTAAATGCGTTTATTAAAATCTATATGAAATTATATAGTTTGAGGATAAATCGCGTTAGAATAGTGACTGCTAATTAAGTGGTATATCACAGTTTTGGCCACTAGAAGCATTAGGAAGCTTCGCGCAGCTTCACTACGGAAAAGTGAAGCTGCGCGTTATCATTATAAGATTAATTATGATATCTTAAATTAATTGCAAAAACCAATCATTGTTAAACTACTAAAATTGTTTTATATGCACTCAATTTCACAGTATTATTTGCAATTATTGCTGCTTTAATTTCAAGATGGCTATTGAAAGATGGCTGGTTGAGAGCTGGCAGTGTCCAGAATAAAAGACTGCTAGATGTGCTCTAATACCAGTCTATACTTTTTTAAATATATACATGTTTATTACAAAAGCCAATATTTGGCGCGATTTGCTACTACCGAACGTATCGTTCAATAAGATAGTAACAGAAACTCCCACAGTCATTATTTTAAGTATTTACGTAGGAATGCGTATTGCCATTATGGACTGTCGACTGAACAAATGTGCTTAAATGTTAACAAATTTGCTATTTTTTATTATATTTAAACGGTCAAATTAACAAAATACTCTATTAACTCTTAACTTTCATCTTCCCTGATGCACTTACTTGTGTAGCGACACAAGTTACCGTCCGTTACCAGCACGACACGTCGACACGATGCTTTTTGCGTAGTTCCACATTGACTGCTTTATAACGCCCCCGCATGGTTACCCAGCGTTCCATTGCGTCATGCAAGAACAATGTCATGCGAAGAGTGTATTGCAGTATGCGCAAAGACCATAGTGGCTCCTAGATATCAAAAGCTTGTTTTTGTAGTAAAACAAGAATGGGCGCTGGTACTAAGGGCACGCGAAACATCTATCTCAAACGATCTAGAAGCTTCACGAGTTGTCCTGTACCTGCAGATGAATACACAGTCACTTTCAAGAAATGTTTACCGGCAACTCAATAGACCCTTAAACTATCCTCAATACTACCGCTTCTTCTACTCGCTGAGAGCAGGCATTTCCGTTATGCCTAAAGGCCTCCATCACATGACGGCCCGTCCTAATACAACAAATAGTTTAGTTTGAACCTCATCAGGAGTGAACGTTTCAGGGACTGTTTTTTTTTCACACCACTGTAGACCACCTTGCTAAACAAATTTCTCGCGAATAGCTTTTTTACCTGGTCCGAGGTTTATTTTGAGGGCGTAATTCTTCCAAAACAACACGGGTTTCGGCACAGAAAGTTTACAGGGACAGCTTGCGGGCAGCTCCGTGAGCTCAGCTTGCGGGGATCTGCAGGAAAAAAACTATCACTATCTCAGAAAATAGAAATTATATGCGGTATTCGTAGACTGCTTTTGATTTTACGCCGACGGTGATTTGGTCATTGTGGAATTGGCCTCCTGGCACTAATGCTCCAATACAATACTTTTGACTGTGTGGGCGACATTGTCTTATGAAGTAAGATTTAAAAGGGGTATTTAGGGAACCTGAAACACCTAGCGGCGATTATGCTTCAACAGTAAGCTTAGCGTTAACTACTTCGTCATCAGTACGAACGCAAACAAGCTCCGAGCAAGAACCCTCTGCCCACGATCGGTTTCGGCTTCGCGACTTTTCCATAGAGAACTTTCTGCCATCTGGCGTTGAATTCACTGTCAAATAATTCGACTCGACATGGTCAGCCTTCCTGAAGAAGTTGTCGGATTACTCCGCGACGTGCGCAATCGTCCGATCTGCGTACTATTGGGCAACACATCATTTGTAGACTGTTTGGTACCGCGGTGTCGTCTGCTTCTCACCGCCGCTCCTTGGGGGTTTCAGGACGCGCTTCTCTAAGATGCGACACGTACCCCCAGCGATTTCCACAATACGCGGGCGATGACGTTTCAGTCCTGAAAGCCCTTCAAGAGTTCCGTCTAGCCACACGAATTGATACCCATGGATTCCATAAGCTCTCTATAGACGTCAGCATTTTCTTCGATAATTGCAGTTGCTGAGCTAAAATATGCTTATGTGTCAATATTCACATCTTTTTTAAAGAGTACAAATAGTACAAAGTTAATGTTTTTAAGGTTTTATACTTCCATGCAATTTCTCGAATACCGGCATTTGTCATAATTATATGACATGTCCTCGGAGTAACTGTAGTGTTTCTGATATGACGTACCGTGACGTTAGCTCTGTAATCGATTCACGTTCGTCTTCCCTGTCCGTTCAATCTGTCTGTTAATACGCGCCGTTTTCTTTTAGTCATTTGTGTTGGCTCGGTTGACTTAACTGCGGTTGCTGGTTGGTGCTGTGGTTAAATGTCGGGATGCCTTCCGAACGCCTACTGCGAACTCTCCCTGCCCTATTTCTCTCTCCCCCTCTTGCTCTCTCTCCCTCTCTCTCCCCCTCGTCAAAAACGTGGACTTTTCGACTTTGCCCGAGTTTGCCGTCAAGCGCCCACACGAGCGTGGTTCATTTCGTATGGCCAAGACTCGCTCGTTCATCGACGAGCCTTTTAGGTCGTTGGGTTTGCCGAAGGGCATCGCTAAGCCAACGAACGAAGCAGATGGCCGACCAACCGACCGACCGACCGTTTCCTGGCGAAGTTTTTGTCGAATAGGTCGCCAGGATTCGGTGTTCGATGATGGCCTTGATGAGGAGCGCGATGTTGCCAAGGCGGGAGCCGTCTACGACGCAGCGGACTTGCTGGAGGAACCAAGATCTCCGCGGGGTGCAGCGGATGGCAGAATCGAATGGCAACGTGGGCCGGCCACACAGCGTAATCGACGACAGAAGTGGGCAACAAAACAACACATTAAAAGCACAACTGAAACCAATAAAAACATAGCAATGAAGCAAAAACGGCCGACCTGCACCAGCAACGTGCTATAGTTGGCCGGTTAGGCGGTTATCATTGGCGGCCCTCGCCGATATCGCGCCCGTTGCCGATGTCGCCGATAGCTGCCAGTCATTGGCCGAATGCGGCAAACGTGACATTTTTTGTTTTTGGCACACTGGGCCCGAGCACGTGTCCGCCAGCCAGCAACGTTGTCCACGCCAACGACGGCCGTGGTCACGGTAGTAGCAGTTGTTTTTGTTGTCGTCGCCGTCGTCGTCACCCCCCGTGTTGCCCCCGATGCCAGCATGATAATCTGAGAAGGATTTATACCCTCGACGGGAATCGAGACAAATTGGCCAGCCAATCACTTGCCTGCTGGCCTGGCATCAGCAGTCGCTCAGCGACTCAACAGCCATCTACTACACAGCCGGTAATAGTCATTCCTCACGCCACGAAATTCTTCACGACAAGCATCACCATCACGGTCATCGCTAGCGTCACCAACAACGCCACTGCTGCTTTGGCGAACATTCTCGGATCAACGAGGCAGTAACGCCTGGTGACGTTGACCAGCCGACCGGACAAACCGGCGAACGTACGATCAAGCATTAATAACGTGGTGGGGTATCGCCAAAGCGATTAATGCACCGATTTATTCGACACGCTGCGACGCTATATAGGGGAGGGGATTCCTCAAATCTCAGTTTTCCTCCCTCAGTCCTCCGTTCGTCCGGCTTTTCTTCTTCCCTGAGGCTTGATCTTCCCGTGTTAATCCAAAGTCCCAACCTTTACTATCTTCTTGTTTGCGTTCTCTATCTCTTTCTTTCGGTCGCTCCCTCACTTGCCCAGTTTGCCTCGCTCTCCTTGTGTCACTTTTGGCCATGCTCGAAGCACCGCCGGGCACCGGTTTGTCGGTTGCCAGTTTCGCTTCCTGCACCTCACTGCTGAAGCTGCGAGGGCTGGTGAAAAGATAGCCAAAAAAGGAGGAAAGGACCTCCTAGTAGCAACGGGTCCGTCGAAAGACGATCTAGGCTAGCGGCAAATAGGTCTCGACGACTGCCTTCACCCGCTCTTTCCTTTTCCGCTCTCAAGACCTTTCGAAGAACGAAAACATCGAGGTGGGAAAAAGCTCCATAGCCATCGCCGGCGAGGGGTAGCGTACGAGCGAGGGGCAAACTATCCCCCCGATAGACGAGAGATGGATGACCTAAAGCCCACCGCCGACGGCGTCCAAATAGGGCCTCAACCAAGCAGGCGATAGACGGGGACAAGCCGGGCCCTGGATCGCCGCCCTTTGGCCCACTCTTTCATCGAAGGGCCAATGGACGAACGGACGGACGGGCGAACGAATGGACGAACGAACGAAACGAGCCCGACTGACTGCCAATACTAATATCTGCAGCAATTACTTTATCGCCCAACTAGGACGACTGCTACAGTTACTACAACTTCTACTACTATTAGCAGGCAGCAACAGCAGAAGCGAAATGGCTAGGGTCGCTTGACGGGATGTGGTGGCCCGGGCCGGGCCGGATGTAAGCCATTCAGCGCTTAGTGTAACGCCACAAGGGCTGAATTGGGCTAGAGCCAGTGCGCTTGGTAAGACACAAGCAGATACAGCAGCACCGGCGATTGCGTCGCCGCCACTTGCAGTAGAGGCGGACCACGTTTACTAGGGTAGAGGTGGCTGCGGTGACCGCAGCAAGAACCGTCTCTGCTTCATACCATCATCATCATTATCATCATCGCGGGTCGTTGTTGTTGTTGCTGCTGTTGGTGTTGGTGTTGACGTTGTTGTTAATAGTAGTGGTTGTTGTTGTCGTTGTTGTTGTTGCTGTTGTTGTTGTTGCTGCTGTTATTACAAATGGGCCCTGCCAATATTGGACACCCGGGTCGCTACCCAGCACGCGCATGTCTACACATGCATGTCTCGCGTAGCAGATATCACATGCATACACGCACCACGTACATCCTCCCGCGTACCCTTACACGCTCGTATATCTATCTGCACATTGTGCACATGTAGACATACAATACGCCGATACCTTCATTGCTGTACCACCATGCCGTACGTACCACTCCACATACACCAGACACAATCGCCGTCACGCTCTAAAACGTCGATAGCGTCTGCGTCGTCTATGGGGAGAGGGAATCGGGTGACGTCCACGTCTTGACTTGGCATCACTAAACACAGAGGGCACACACTTGACGATGGCGAAGGGCGCGCGTGCGTCACAAGAAGCGACAAAAATGTCACAGAACACGACGGGGCGGTTTCAGTCCCCACAAACTTTGGCAGGCATCACACTCCCGTTTGCGCCAGCCGAGCCCCGTTTTCGATCGGTTGACGGTTGTCCCGCCCTGATGCGTGGAACGAACGGGAGAACAATGAAGAGTGCGTGGCGTCCGTACGGCGGCCGCCGACATGCATGTACCTAGTCACGGCAGGATCGTGCAATGTACGATTGTAGCGATGGCAGCCTTTCAATATTGTGGAACGTTTACCCCCTCACTCGGCCTGATCGTTTCCTGCGTACAGTGACTGAGCAGCCGAAGCAGTGGCGCTACTGCTGGCAACACGGA
>QVRM01000818.1:0-103956 GCA_003439945.1 Dermanyssus gallinae
TTCGCGGCAGCAACTTGATATGCTGGACCGCGTAAACCGGCTTACCCTCAAGCGTGTAATGGGTCTGCACTCGTCAAGTAAGAACCGCTTATGTATCTGCTGGCAAACACTTCGTTGTTCGTCGAGGATCTGAAGAGACGCTTCAACCTGCCAGAGACTCCCGCCTACAAGGAATTCATCCGCATGTGGAGGACAAGATGGCGAACATCGACCCGGACATATTTGACACGGTTGCCATGCGAGACAGCACCTGGAAGGACCTAGGCCGCACAAACCGCCACATAGTGACTCGCTTCGCGGTACACGGGTTTGACCTCGTCCTGTGCGGGACACACGGTTTCCACGACCCTCATTCATCATGTATATGTACTCGGTGCGGGGCCTACTGCACAAAGTATCACGGGGCAATTTGCCCACGTGTAGTCTCTTTAAGGAGCCTCTTGCAGTGATATTGTTTTTTATTTTACTATTCGACCATTGACTATGTACCTACAAAGGTGATTTTAATAAATAGATACAATGTTGTTTGCAGACGACATGGTGATTTTAGCGGAAGGTGTTGACCAAATGCAAAAATGCTGACAATATGCGGAGAAAAATATTGGACAGGAGTTCAACGAAAATAAATGTGCAAATGTAATATTTTCCGGGGATATCAGAGAGATGCCGCTACAGATACAGAGAAAATAAATAGAATACAAAACGCATACAAATACTTGGGGTTATAATAGAAAACAGTCCAGATATTTTTAAATCTAAGATGCAATAAAAAGAGAACGAGCTGAAACTGGACAAAAGATTGTAAGAAAGAAGGCTTTGTGGAGTTGCAATAGATTCATGGTTGCTAAAGAGCTTTGGAAAAGCATGCTTGTGCCAACAGTGACGTACGCTAACGCTATTGTGAGTTTAGACGCAAGCATGGTAAACGGATTAGACACAATACAACGTGCAGTTGGCCGACACGCAATGCAATGTAGTTATACATGTGCAGCACAATTTATCGAAGGGGAATTCGGAGTCTCCAGTTCTGGGCTTCTGATATCGTATGTAAGCCGCCTAAAAAACATAGCCGCAAGTGAGAAGAACAAAACTAGGCGGCCGAACTGCTCACAGCAAAACTAAGCGAAAAAACAAGCAAATAGGATAGGCGGCTAAAGTTCCTTGAACGCCCAAATTTAAGTGCAATACGATGGATTTCGAAGAACACGAGGTGATAACAAATAAACAGATAACCAAAGATGTGAAGAAGAAAATTGACAAAACAGCCGAAGAGGGATGGAGAGAGGATATGGAGAGACATCCTTGCAATTGTACAGACAACAAAAAAGGAATACGGCCGAAAATATATTATTTATTCAAACTCGCAAGCGTCTGGGCTGTTCGCTGACTGTAGGGCCGGTATGCTCAACACCCGACTGCTGGCGGCCAGATACTCGGAAATTGAGAGCGTTCGGTGTAGAGCGCGTAGAAGAAGAATCCATCAAACGTATCGTGCTGAAGTGCGACGAGCTAGGAGGAGTGAGAACAGTGTCCATAGCCGAGGCATTAGGTTTTGGTGATAAACCATTATGGCAAGAGGTAAATGAAACCAAACGCAGGCTAGGGAAATGCACGATTGTAAGGAACTATGGGAAGACGCCCCGCTAAAACAAACTATTGTGTAGATAGTAATATAACCATCGTGATAATCCAATTAATATTATGAATGCACGACAGATGAGGATAGTTGTTAAATACATATAATGATACCATAGCAGCCAGCCACGCTGTATGACATACTATACAGCGAGCGCATCTGATTCAAAAAAAGGAATGGTAAATAAAACTCATATACAGGGTGTTCCTATTTGTGTGTCCAAAACGCTAGGGTATGGGCAAACTCGGTGAGAAAATCATTTTGCCAATGGGTGGAAGCCGGGAAAACGTTTTGTTTAGGAGTGAGGATGAAATTTATAAAAGCAGTTATTCTGTCTTTTTTCTCCTACTATAGTTGTGCAAAATCTACGTTTGCGGGAGAACCAGTCAACGCACAAAGGAACCGATCATACCGGAAAATTCTGCACATAAAGTGTACATTACTAGCTTGCGTAGCAAAAAGCGAATAGCCAGATTAAGGAAAGTCATAAAAAGTCAAAATGTTACGTTAAACGCTTTTTTGTGCAACATCGTAATTTTTTCATTACGACCGAAAATGTACGTTCAAAAGACTACCTCAGGCAATAGCAAATTTAATGCCGCCTACATTCGTACAAAAGTGATGGTGCTGCGTTACGTAGTTGCCAAGTAACTAAGCTTTTTCGACAGTCATATCGAAAGCGAAGGCATGCATACTTGCATAGGGTGTATGAGAAAGTTAGGTACGTATTTTGAGGTTTGGTAGAACTCAGCAAGAGAATATTTTTTCTAATGGAAAGAGGGGGCGGAAACGTCTTGGCAAAATGCTACGGTTCTGAACGTGAAAACTTCAACGTGAAACATAACAACTATGACTGTCGAAAAAGCTTAGTCACTTGGCAAATACGTAACGCAGCACCATCACTTTGGTACGAATGTAGTATGCAATACATTTGCTATTGCCTGAGAGTAGTCTTTTGGACGTGCATTTTTGGTCGTAATTGAAAAAATTACGATGTTGCACAAAAAAGCGTTAACGTAACATTTCGACTTTTTATGACTTTCCTTATTCTGGCTATTCGCTTTTGCTACGCAAGCTAGTAATGTATACTTTATTGTGCAGAATTTTCCGCTAAAACACGCCGGTATGATCGGTTTCCTTTGTGCGTTGACACACGTTGGTTCTCCCGCAAACGTAGATTTTACACAACTATGTAGAAAAAAAAGGCAGAATAACTGCTTTTATAAATTTCATCCTCACTCCTAAACAAAACGTTTTCCCGGCTTCCACCCATTCGCAAAAATGATTTTTTCTCACCGAGTTTGACCATACCCTAGCGTTTTGGACACACAATAGGAACACCCTGTATATATAATATATATGCGTATTGTACCAAACCGTAAACTCTTGGTGATATATATATATATATATATTTATACGTTGCATCTTGAACAGACAGAACATTTCTTTTTTTTTTAAGAGGACTAACTGGAAAATTCGGTTGCACCACACGGACACCACTGCAGAGAGTCCCTGCAAGTGTGGGCCGGTAGTGTGGGGCTCCAACCCACTAAAAAAACAGTCATGTCCCCGTCCCCAACTGATCGGGAACTGCTTGCGCATGCATCAAACAGTCAGAGGGGGCGAGTCTTTTTACTCCTGGCGAAAGTTGTCCCTGGGAGCTGCAGGGAATCGCAAAAGTCGCAGCTTGTTGGCCGATGTCTTAGCTTGTAAAATCTTGTTAAAAAACCGCTGTTGTCAAGTTCCAGTGTTCCAGGGATTCTGTCATCTTCAGAAGGACGTCGCGTAGATTAAAATGTGCGTATTCATTAAAGTCCTCAAGGGATGACGCTGTTCCGCCCATGCGGGACACGTCAGAGCTGTGTGCTCTGGTGCCCCGTCAACATCTGGGTGGTGTGGAAGGTGAGCTCCCCGCCGGGCCGGTACAGCCAGTCCTTGATGTTAGGGACCAGCTTGCGGACCTGGCACCTGGGTCCCCCTCTGCCAGGCCATCCCACTCCTCCTGCCATAGCTGCAGTGTGTGTTGCCGTACCTCTTCATTTTTAAGGCTCTGGTTGCCCCACAGGCGGCGGCGCTCTTCTGCCTTCAGGTCCCATGGGATAGTGCCCGCGAGCACGAGCGCCGCCGCTGTGCTAACCGTGCGGTACGCCATGGTGACCCTAAGGGAGACAGAAAATGTCTGGTAGAATCATTGATTGTATACATGCTGGCCAGATCTATATATATATTGATTTGACACGATTCCAATATATTGATTGATTGATTTATTCGCTTGATAAGTGTGCGTACACATATCACCTTTTTATATCAGGGGCGCAATAACACTGCAACTATTAACTACCTATATTGTACACCCCGTTTTTCCCTTATGTGTAGAGCAATTTCCATCGGGATAGCCGCCTGCTTCGTAATCTCTATCTGTGTCTTTCCTGCATCGTTGCATAATCCTAGCGCCTCCACTAATTCTAAATGCCTAGAGTCTCCCAATCGTTCACACTCCCTAACCAGAGGACTCTACCGTTTCCTCTCTCTTCTTGCATATCTGACAAACCGTTGTTTCTAATTCTTCGTAGCAGTTTCGCTGCAAACATACCGACTCTCGCATCCTCTAACAGTCCGCTGCATCTTGTAATATTGTATAAACCATGCTACTCCACCTCTTTCTGATTTCATATTCGCGTATACTTCCTTTAAACTAGTTTTCTACATAAGTCATGACCGCTACTTCTGTGTGTGTGCTGCCTTTACCCTATTTTAATTTGCCTACTGGACATAGCCAGTGTCTGTTCATTGTTTACTAAGCAATGTTTTGTGTTCGCCTGTTGTTGTTTAAATGTCAGGGGACGTCATGAATCTGGAATGAAGTCTTGTACGCACGTGAATGTAATGCACCCGACCCTTTGGAGAAAGGGGTACGTTCTATTAGATATGCAGTTACTTGTAAGATATTCTACTTGAATAGTTTTTGCCGTATACAAAGGCAAATATAGATATTTGATGCAGTTAGTTAACCTGAGTACACCACAATGATACCCCTACTATCATGTTCGTTAATCGTAACATAATAAGTCACGCATGATAGGCAAAATGTATTGTCGTCTTATTCCAGCAAAGTTCGCTGGAAGAAGCCACTCAGCGTCTACCCGATATGGAAGTCGCCTTCAGCCTGCCACCGCGTACAATAATGCGCTGTGCTCGAAAGGAATTAAGGGGAAGAATTCGCCTTGCCTACCAAATTTAATGTCTGCCTTAAATTTGATTAGCGGGCTGTTTTCCTGCCGTTTCGTTATCCCTGAATTCACCAGATTTTTTTCATTCACCAGTTCAACATATACAGCCGGTTCAGTATATAAGCAGATTTTTTGTAGGATATAATTAGATCAGCTACCAGCAATTGTCCTAGTAGAATGCTTTTAAGGCTTGCAAAACACTTCAGCGCGAGCGGATTGTTTAGTGCGACGCTGAACAAAACATCGTTACACTACTTCTCTCGCCGAAAGCGTGAAGAAGATAGAGTATTATGAAGAAACATCGTGAACTGTATATTATACTCAATCTGAGTGAAATAAATCTAAATGGAATATATAACTTTTGTCGGTATATTATTAACTTTTGGTCTGGTTATTCCAGAGATTGAGAGTGCCAGAGCAGCGTGATCAGGTCTTTCTATACATTTTATATCGGGGTCATTCATGTTTGTAAAACTATGGAATATGTGATCGATAGCTGTACCAGATTCTATTCTTGTAATACCTTTGAAACTTTACTCGTACCCTTGAGTCGCCATTATATCCAGATATTTGCCCGCATACACGTTGTCTGCCAGAATGTTTATGTTCATGTCTCCTATTATGAGTCTGTTAGTACTCCCACTACCAGCCATGACAAATTTGATAGATATCACTTTCTAGGAATTTATCAATGTCGGACGCATTTCTATTCGGAGATCTGTATACCGAATTAATCTCTAATATGCCAGAGGTAGTATTTATTCTGACTCGAGCCCACTCGCAATTAGTTAACTCACTGGTTGCAAAATCAACAATCTTATAGTGTTTGTGAATGTAAATTGCTGTCCCACCTGCTCTATTTTTTGTAGAACAACAGAAGACTGCAAAACAGTCCGGGATATTGTATAACTCCTTCTCATGATCCTTTATCCATATTTCACTTAAACAAATAATATCAAAATTACCATCGGCATTTTGAATCTCAGCTTCAACACACTCTATTCCCTTTCTTAAACTTTGTGTATTTAATAAAAATAATTTTAATGGATGGTGACACACCCGATCAACATTTACACTGTCCAGATCAGCTGTTCATCTGCTATTGGCACCATAACACGCTTTCTTTGTGTTTACATTGAGTTCTGGTCTGTGTTACTACACTCTAATCCTCTTTCTATTTGATCTTAATTCATACGGCAGCACTGGGGAAGGATTGTCACGGATAGAACCCTTACTGATCAATTCATTTCGAAGACGTATTAGGTCATCTTCACAACTAATTATTTTGGGCTCTGATTTTTCATCTTTTTGCATTGAAATCGTCAGATTTCTTGTAATTGGTTTGGCATACTGCCACTTCGCTTCCTTCTTAAGGTTATTTGCTTTTTCAAGCAAATCACTCAGATAGTCAGACAGGTGCATTCTAACTTCCACTATTGTTGATCCGTCCTTGAATCCAAGATCGCTAATTTTTATGGATTGTTTTCTTATTGCCCAGAATGCCTCCCTAGCGAAGTGGCTCGAGTGAAACTGAGCAATTATGCAGGCATTTGAATTTCTGTTTAACCGGTGAGCAACAACTAGATTAACTTCATATTTCGCTAGTTGTAAAAGCTTTCTAATTATACTTTAAGTTTCGCTGATATTTTCCTTCTTTTTTCCTGGGATTCCGTATATTTTGATGTTCCTTGATTTCGAATATTGCTCCAAACTATTAATCTTGTGCTCGAGTACAGTATTTTTTTGCTTGAGAACTTTATTTTCTTCCCTTAGCTGTCGGATCTCTTCCTCCATCGCTGGGATTCTCTTCGTATTCACTAGTATGGCCTCCAACATTTGTTTTATGTATTTCATATCTTCTCCAGCCATGTTGACAACACGAGCGTTCTCCTTTAGCGTACTGAGCGGCGTCACCGCCGAAGCCAATGCACCCTATGATAGTGCGCATTTCAAACCGCCAATCAGCGCAGAGGACAGGTGGGATATTTGAGATGTTGTATGTTAGAGAAGATTCATCGTCTTTACCATCATTATTACAATACGAACGCTACAGCGTCCCTTGAGTGAATACATAGACCAATGACGCTTGGCCTAGGATCATTCGCTGCTTGGCTGCGCTACGCGCCAGACGTACGTCGTGTTCGTTGTCGTTCATCGTCGCTCTTAAGCCTCTTGTGTTGTAGTTACCGTCCTGGTGAGTTTACATTTGCCAGTTCACTTAGCACAACAAGCCACCTTTACATTTTTTAACTAACAACTCTACGTTACATATTATTACTTACTAGTATCATTACAGTTGTTTTTAAGTCCATTTAAAATGTTTCAGATTTCTGTGTTCGCCTCAGCGGATACCGTGCCAAGACGTGTGCCGGAATACTAAGCCGCCTGGGATGAGCCAACCCAGATGATGAGAGATCTTCTCTCCGCCGAGTTCTCCGTCGGAGAGGTCCTTACAGCCCTCCGCCGTCTCCGCTCCAACAAGGCATTTCGATCCGACCTTGTCCGCAACGAGCACCTGAAGGAGGCCATGGTCATGGCACCGTGCTGAACGAGCCTGTTCAACGCTTGTCTTCGCCACGGCCGCATTCCCTCGAACTGGAGCAGCGCTTTCCTGTCGGTAATACCGAAGGGGAAGGGGAATCTCAAACTTCCAACCTCATGGAGGGGCATCGCAAAGAAAAGCTGTTGCTACAAGCTGCTCGCCGCAATCCTGACCACACGGCTATCAGCGTTTTTAGAGGGTCGCGGGGTAATTCCGGAAGAGCACTATGGCTTCCGAGCTGGGCGGTCTACGTTAAATGCCTGAAGCTTTCTGATCGATGACGCTCAGCGGGTACTTCAATGCCGAGGCGCCTTCATGTACGCCGTCTACGTGGACTTCCGCTTAGCGATCGACTCTGCACTTAGAGACAAGATCATTGCTGAGCTGGCCGAGGCAGGTGTGCTCTCCAACATTGTGCATCTACTGGCCGCTATCCTCCAAGAGAACCCCATCTCGATCGACGACGGCGTGGCCGAACTCGACCCCTTCCTACAGACGACGGGCTGCGCACAGGGCGACAACCTGAGCCCTCAGTTGTTCTCAGTGCTGCTGGCCGACCTCCCTCGCCAGGTGGAGGGCACCCGCAACATGGTGCAGGTTCTGATGTACGCTGACGACGTAGTGCTCTACAGCACGTCAAGGTTCCATCTGCAGCAGTCCCTGGCAAGGTTTGCGACCTACGTGCAGGGCATCGGTCTCGACATCAACCTGTCCAAGACCGAGGCTATGAAGTTTCGCAAAGGAGGTCCGGTAGCTGGCAACGGCACTCTGCGCCTTGCCTCGATGGAACTCAAGTATGCCAAAAGCTTCAAGTATCTCGGCATCGTCATCCCCTCCAACGGCCGTTCATTCACAGAGCACATCACGGATCGGGTGAGGAACGCGCTAGTGGCATCTGTTGGGATACAGAAGCCGCAGCTGCTTTCTCTGAAGACTGCTCTCGGCCTCTTCGACCTCAAACTCACCCCCGTCGCTTCTTACAGCATCCAGGTCATCTAAAGACAGCTTTTGCGGCAGCAACTTGATATGCTGGACCGCGTAAAACCGGCTTACCTCAAGCGTGTAATGGGTCTGCACTCGTCAAGTAAGAACCGCCTTATGTATCTGCTGGCAAACACTTCGTTGTTCGTCGAGGATCTGAAGAGACGCTTCAACCTGCCAGAGACTCCCGCCTACAAGGAATTTATCCGCATGTGGCAGGACAAGATCGACCCGGACATATTTGACACGGGTGCCATGCGAGACAGCACCTGGAAGGACCTAGGCCGCACAAACCGCCACATAGTGACTCGCTTTGCGGTACACGGGTTTTACCTCGTCCTGTGCGGGACACACGGTTTCCACGACCCTCATCCATCATGTATATGTACTCGGTGCGGGGCCTACTGCACAAAGTATCACGGGGCAATTTGCCCACGTGTAGTCTCTTTAAGGAGCCTCGTGCAGTGATATTGTTTTTTTATTTTACCATTCGACCATTGACTATGTACCTAACAAAGGTGATTTTAATAAATAAATACAATGTTGTTTGCAGACGACATGGTGATTTTAGCGGAAGGTGTTGACCAAATGCAAAAAATGCTGACAATATGCGGAGAAACTGCGAAAAATATTGGACAGGAGTTCAACGAAAATAAATGTGCAAATGTAATATTTTCCGGGGATATCAGAGAGATGCCGCTACAGATACAGGGAAAATAAATAGAATACAAAAACGCATACAAATACTTGGGGGTTATAATAGAAAACAGTCCAGATATTTTTAAAGCTAAGCATGCAACAGGAAGAGAACGAGCTGAAACTGGACAAAAGATTGTAAGAAAGAAGGCTTTGTGGAGTTGCAATAGATTCATGGTTGCTAAAGAGCTTTGGAAAAGCATGTTTGTGCCAACACTGACGTACGCTAACGCTATTGTGATTTTAGACGCAAGCATGGTAAACGGATTAGACACAATACAACGTGCAGTTGGCCGACACGCAATGCAATGTAGTTATACATGTGCAGCACAATTTATCGAAGGGGAATTCGGAGTCTCCAGCTTCTGGGCTTCTGATATCGTACGTAAGCCGCCTAAAAAACATAGCCGCAAGTGAGGAAGAACAAAACTAGGCGGCCGAACTGCTCACAGCAAAACTGAGCGAACAAAAACAAGCAAATAGGATAGGCGGCTAAAGTTCCTTGAACGCGCAAATTTAAGTGCAATACGATGGATTTCGAAGAACACGAGGTGATAACAAATAAACAGATAACCAAAGATGTGAAGAAGAAAATTGACAAAACAGCCGAAGAAAGATGGAGAGAGGATATGGAGAGATATCCTTGCAATTGTACAGACAACAAAAAAGGAATACGGCCGAAAATATATTATTTATTTAAACTCGCAAGCGTCTGGGCTGTTCGCTGACTGTAGGGCCGGTATGCTCAACACCCGACTGCTGGCGGCCAGATACTCGGAAATTGAGAGCGTTCGGTGTAGAGCGCGTAGAAGAAGAATCCATCAAACGTATCGTGCTGAAGTGCGACGAGCTAGGAGGAGTGAGAACAGTGTCCATAGCCGAGGCATTAGGTTTTGGTGATAAACCATTATGGCAAGAGGTAAATGAAACCAAACGCAGGCTAGGGAAATGGCACAGATTGTAAGGAACTATGGGAAGACGCCCCGCTAAAACAAACTATTGTGTAGATAGTAATATAACCATCGTGATAATCCAATTAATATTATGAATGCACGACAGATGAGGATAGTTGTTAAAATACATATAATGATACCATAGCAGCCAGCAGCACGCTGTATGACATACTATACAGCGAGCGCATCTGATTCAAAAAAAAGGAATGGTAAATAAAACTCATATACAGGGTGTTCCTATTTGTGTGTCCAAAACGCTAGGGTATGGGCAAACTCGGTGAGAAAATCATTTTTGCCAATGGGTGGAAGCCGGGAAAACGTTTTGTTTAGGAGTGAGGATGAAATTTATAAAAGCAGTTATTCTGTCTTTTTTCTCCTACTATAGTTGTGCAAAATCTACGTTTGCGGGAGAACCAGTCAACGCACAAAGGAACCGATCATACCGGAAAATTCTGCACAATAAAGTGTACATTACTAGCTTGCGTAGCAAAAAGCGAATAGCCAGATTAAGGAAAGTCATAAAAAGTCAAAATGTTACGTTAACGCTTTTTTGTGCAACATCGTAATTTTTTTCATTACGACCGAAAATGTACGTTCAAAAGACTACTCTCAGGCAATAGCAAATTTAATGCCGCCTACATTCGTACAAAAGTGCTGCGTTACGTAGTTGCCAAGTAACTAAGCTTTTTCGACAGTCATATCGAAAGCGAAGGCATGCATACTTGCATAGGGTGTATGAGAAAGTTAGGTACGTATTTTGAGGTTTGGTAGAACTCAGCAAGAGAATATTTGTTTCTAATGGAAAGAGGGGGCGGAAACGTCTTGGCAAAATGCTACGGTTCTGAACGTGAAAACTTCAACGTGAAACATAACAACTATGACTGTCGAAAAAGCTTAGTCACTTGGCAAATACGTAACGCAGCACCATCACTTTGGTACGAATGTAGTATAAAATACATTTGCTATTGCCTGAGAGTAGTCTTTTGGACGTGCATTTTTGGTCGTAATTGAAAAAATTACGATGTTGCACAAAAAAGCGTTAACGTAACATTTCGACTTTTTATGACTTTCCTTATTCTGGCTATTCGCTTTTTGCTACGCAAGCTAGTAATGTATACTTTATTGTGCAGAATTTTCCGCTAAACACGCCGGTATGATCGGTTCCTTTGTGCGTTGACACACGTTGGTTCTCCCGCAAACGTAGATTTTGCACAACTATGTAGAAGAAAAAAGGCAGAATAACTGCTTTTATAAATTTCATCCTCACTCCTAAACAAAACGTTTTCCCGGCTTCCACCCATTGGCAAAAATGATTTTCTCACCGAGTTTGACCATACCCTAGCGTTTTGGACACACAAATAGGAACACCCTGTATATATATATATATATATATATATATATGCGTATTGTACCAAACCGTAAACTCTTGGTGATATATATATATATATATATATATATATATATTTATACGTTGCATCTTGAACAGACAGAACATTTCTTTTTTTTTTTAAGAGGACTAACTGAAAAATTCGGTTGCACACACGGACACCACTGCAGAGAGTCCCTGCAAGTGTGGGCCGGTAGTGTGGGGCTCCAACCCACTAAAAAAACAGTCATGTCCCCGTCCCCCAACTGATCGGGAACTGCTTGCGCATGCATCAAACAGTCAGAGGGGGCGAGTCTTCTTACTCCTGGCGAAAGTTGTCCCTGGGAGCTGCAGGGAATCGCAAAAGTCGCAGCTTGTTGGCCGATGTCTTAGCTTGTAAAATCTTGTTAAAAACCGCTGTTGTCAAGTTCCAGTGTTCCAGGGATTCTGTCATCTTCAGAAGGACGTCGCGTAGATTAAAAATGTGCGTATTCATTAAAGTCCTCAAGGGATGACGCTGTTCCGCCCATGCGGGACACGTCAGAGCTGTGTGCTCTGGTGCCCCGTCAACATCTGGGTGGTGTGGAAGGTGAGCTCCCCGCCGGGCCGGTACAGCCAGTCCTTGATGTTAGGGACCAGCTTGCGGACCTGGCACCTGGGTCCCCCTCTGCCAGGCCATCCCACTCCTCCTGCCATAGCTGCAGTGTGTGTTGCCGTACCTCTTCATTTTTAAGGCTCTGGTCGCCCCACAGGCGGCGGCGCTCTTCTGCCTTCAGGTCCCATGGGATAGTGCCCGCGAGCACGAGCGCCGCCGCTGTGCTAACCGTGCGGTACGCCATGGTGACCCTAAGGGAGACAGAAAATGTCTGGTAGAATCATTGATTGTATACATGCTGGCCAGATCTATATATATATATTGATTTGACACGATTCCAATATATTGATTGATTTATTCGCTTGATAAGTGTGCGTACACATATCACCTTTTTATATCAGGGGCGCAATAACACTGCAACTATTAACTACCTATATTGTACACCCCGTTTTTCCCTTATGTGTAGAGCAATTTCCATCGGGATAGCCGCTGCTTCGTAATCTCTATCTGTGTCTTTTCTGCATCGTTGCATAATCCTAGCGCCTCCACTAATTCTAAATGCCTAGAGTCTCCCAATCGTTCACACTCCCTAACCAGAGGATCTACCGTTTCCTCTCTCTTCTTGCATATCTGACAAACCGTTGTTTCTAATTCTTCGTAGCAGTTTCGCTGCAAACATACCGACTCTCGCATCCTCTAACAGTCCGCTGCATCTTGTAATATTGTATAACCATGCTACTCCACCTCTTTCTGATTTCATATTCGCGTATACTTCCTTTAAACTAGTTTTCTACATAAGTCATGACCGCTACTTCTGTGTGTGTGCTGCCTTTACCCTATTTTTAATTTGCCTACTGGACATAGCCAGTGTCTGTTCATTGTTTACTAAGCAATGTTTTGTGTTCGCCTGTTGTTGTTTAAATGTCAGGGACGTCATGAATCTGGAATGAAGTCTTGTACGCACGTGAATGTAATGAACCCGACCCTTTGGAGAAAGGGGTACGTTCTATTAGATATGCAGTTACTTGTAAGATATTCTACTTGAATAGTTTTTGCCGTATACAAAGGCAAATATAGATATTTGATGCAGTTAGTTAACCTGAGTACACACAATGATACCCCTACTATCATGTTCGTTAATCGTAACATAATAAGTCACGCATGATAGCAAATGTATTGTCGTCTTATTCCAGCAAAGTTCGCTGGAAGAAGCCACTCAGCGTCTACCCGATATGGAAGTCGCCTTCAGCCTGCCACCGCGTACAATAATGCGCTGTGCTCGAAAGGAATTAAGGGGAAGAATTCGCCTTGCCTACCAAATGTAATGTCTGCCTTAAATTTGATTAGCGGGCTGTTTTCCTGCCGTTTCGTTTATCCCTGAATTCACCAGATTTTTTTCATTCACCAGTTCAACATATACAGCCGGTTCAGTATATAAGCAGATTTTTTGTAGGATATAATTAGATCAGCTACCAGCAATTGTCCTAGTAGAATGCTTTTAAGGCTTGCAAAACACTTCAGCGCGAGCGGATTGTTTAGTGCGACCAGATAACTTCTGATAAGGGTCAAAAATTGGTGGGGGCCAATCAAGTTTAAGCATTCGTCTTGCCAAGCAAGTTCAAACGCTTGTCTTGCCAATCAAGTGCAAGCGTTCGTCTTGTTTGTAAAGCAAGTTCAAGCTTTCGTCTCGCCAATTAAGTTCAAGCGTTCTAAGGCTTTGCTATAAATTTAAATTACTGTTCGAATATTGTCAAGGAAATAAAAGACGTTGCCAACCTTTAAAATTCATATTCAGCAGAACCGTGCATATATATATATATATATATATTACCCTATAATAAACGATATTTGTTATTGTAAAACTACTGACTTATTTATTTAATACTATATATATATATATATATTTATTTATAACTAGTGCTAAATTTTAAGGTAACTTAAAGCAAAGGACATATCTGACACATCCTAGTCAAGTTCATAGGTGTTAGTAGTTGTAAGAAAGGCTATGCCAGAACTAAAGACCCCCCTTTTCAATAATTGTGAAGAATATTAGTTGTATCTATAGGACCCGCTGATGGGAGGGGATGACATTATTTACCATACCAGAAATATCGACTGTTATTTACCATGAATTGTAGAATATCTTTTAAGACAGGTGCGTTTATACTTTTAATTTGATTATTACAATGGTTTGGTTTAGCGGGGAGTGGCTGTGGCCATAGCTGTACGATCTATGTCAGTTCACTTGCATGCGTTTGGTTTCATTTATGACTTGGCGTATTAGTTTGTCACCTATTATTTGGCTAAGAATATTGTTCACCTTCTTCCTAGCTCGTCGCGCTTTAGCACGATGTGTTTTACAGATTCCTTTTCCCTGATACTGGCCCTAATATCAGCGAAGAGACCGTTTGTGTAAAAAATACATTTTCAGCCGTATTTTAGCTTTGTTTTCTATTGCCTAAGCGCGAGGATGTGTTTCCTATCATATCCGCACTCCATCTTTCCTTGGCTATTTCGTCCACTTTCTTCTTCACATCCTTGGTTATCTGCTTAGTTGCCATCACCTCGTGTTCTTCAAAGGCCATCGTATTGCACTCTCGTCTGGACAACATCCGACTGCAGCTTTGTAGCATATTCGAGATCACGCACTAGGTGCGAAACATTATTATGACATCTCCTGTATCAAGAACCAAACTGAGGTCGGAGACCCCGAAGAATCTGATTTTTTATCAATTCAGTATTTATTTCACCATAAAATTGGTGGACAGATTATTCATGTTTTACAAGGTGTCACGATCTGACACTTCGGTCTCACAATATGTATCTAACTGTGGATGATAATGACGTTCCGCAAACATAGCGTCCAATATCACACTCTCTACAGATGGTACAAACACAATCTTCAATATTAAAATAGCTGGGCTTCATGCATATGTGATGGTGATACCCGTGCTAAGTTGTTCGGCAGATTAGCAAACGGTTCTTTTGCATGGCTCTTTTCCATCTCTGTGAACAAAAAGCCGGGCTAGCAGTATAGTTCTCCGCCACAAAATTAAAATTTCTGTTCTCTCTATAAGCTTGATAATTTGATCTTTTATAACATCTTGTTTCAATCCGAGCTAAAGAGCTATCGACTCCTTCAGCCGAGCATATGCATCCACAGGTTCTTCTCTCAACTGTATACATTCGTGCAACATTTGAAGAATGCTATGATTGTTTTGATTTGCATACGCAAGAACGAACTTCTCTCTGAACTCGGCATATGTTGTAACATTGACGCCATAATTTACTATTGTAGGGCCGCGCCAGACAGTTTTGCCAATAGTACCTGCTTGATCTGGGCTTCATTCCAGCCCCTAACTTTTTGCGCGTACTCAAAGCGTCTTAGCCATTCTTCACCCAGCAACGATCCATTTCCTGAAAATGCTTCCAACTGTGCTGCCACATCAACTACCGGTGATGTTATTGCTGCTGCAGAAAAATCGGCCTCTACAGTTGCTGTTCCACGATTTCTCTAACTGATAAGACTCAATGCATCCCCCAGCTATTTCGCCATCGGCTCTGCCATCTGTCCGTTTACTTGCGTTTTCTTTTCTCTTTCGTCGACGCCGGACATCTTGCCGCCTAATTTCCGACACACCGTCCACCACACTCAGCCGATCTCTTCGGATCGCCGCCACTTGCTGCGCCGGCAACCACCAAGTTCACCCTACACGACGACACGAATGTCGTCACGCAAACGACAAACAAATTCGATAAGAGCAACGAGCTACAACAGCAACCAGCAACAACACAAAATGAATCAGCACGTTTGGCCTCCCACGGCCACACTCCTCGTAACTCCACCGAAACGACAAGATTCACACAGCCTGAGAAATTACCTTACTGACCCCACTTCTTACTGTAAAACGGGCGTTACTAGGGTCAAAAGAAGACATCAGATTGTGCTACTAACTCAATTGGTTTATTTCAACCGCTGATTCACCTGCCGTCTTACGGCTTCTCTCTGTCACACCGTAAAGCTCGCGTGACCTACACGCGGCACGTAGTTCACTCCGTCTCATTCTCCTCCTGTAAGGTCTCTTCGCCGACTATTCTCTCGTTAACCACTACTGCTGGTGTAGCTGCTGTACCTCCGTCAGCGACCATTAGAGGAAGCTGACGGATGCCAGTCATGACATGCACACCTTAGCTATGGGCTGCTCTTCCTCTTCTCAG
This sequence comes from Dermanyssus gallinae, assembly GCA_003439945.1. Taxonomy (NCBI): domain Eukaryota; kingdom Metazoa; phylum Arthropoda; class Arachnida; order Mesostigmata; family Dermanyssidae; genus Dermanyssus; species Dermanyssus gallinae. The sequence goes on from QVRM01000818.1 coordinate 16,218, forward strand.
TAACATCACCAATCATAGTCATCTGTTTCCCAATCATGCAATTATTATTATTTTATTGTTCTGGGATAAGAGCTCGGAGGCGTCTACCAGTTCAGGTTGAAATTCTATAGGCTACTGCGTGTGGAGCGTCATTGAGCAAGAGTCTCAATACAAAACTCATAGGCATAACAACACACATTTGCGTACTGCCTCCAAATAGCGGGCATTGCAAATCTTGTTGTCACCATTTCCATCTCCGTTTCATCTCCGTTCCATCTCATCATCATCATAAGGAATTTAGATAGGTAGACAAAGTCACTAACAAGAAGCAGTGGTGGTAGTGCGGAACAAAGAAAGAGTTTCTCTCACGCAAACATGACAGCGATATAATACATATATCAAGCACTTGCTAGTGAAGGTTCTCTATCGCCTCTGTAATAGTGTATATAATTCGCCTTTACGTGCTTGCGTCGACGGGTACAGTTTGCTAAAATTGTCTAATTTGTTTATGTAGGATAGCAATGTCTGTTAAGCAGCGCGGGCATAGACAGCGTCGGTTGGCAGCAATACCGAAGCAAGCTAACTATATGGCGCTAAATAGAAGATGCCGCCACCTTACTAGCGAAGACGCGGGAAGTCACTAAATGCGCGGGCAATCTGTGAGTATATAAGAAGGCATGAGAATAAATGAGTCAGTGGTCTGCGAGCCAGGCAGAGGACGTGTGTTGTTTGAGAGAGAGCCTAGCGAACTCGTATCGGTCGTCGTCCGGTCGTTAGAGTGGTGGATACTACAGTTTATCGGCGGAATAATTCAACCATATAATAATAAACATCGTTTATAATACATGTTTTATTAAAGATTGTATATGGGGCTGCATGTGCATTTTTGGTGCTGTTTTATGGCGAATTGACCTCCTTGTCCCTCTCATTCTAGTCTATTTTTCTTTATCATGAGTAGCTCTCGCTCGTTGCTGCATTTGTAGCCGTAGTAGAGTTGAAATATGTGTAGCTGTTCTCGTCTGTCGTGGTCAAATTCGAACTCGCTTCGCTGTTGTAGCAAGCAGACCGGCAAGCACAGACGCACGCAGGTTGTAGTTAATTCAAATGTTTCTGCTAGAGCATTGTAGGCCTTATAGGTCGGACAGCCACTCGAGATTTAGAGACGCTGGAAAGCCACATGCCTCAGCGGCCATTGACGGCCACCAAAAACTGCTAAATTGACGACATTTTCCCACGTTACCATGGCACAGCGATGATGACCTCACCACTTTCAATCACTCGAGCGTCGATTACTCACGCGCCACAGGTGTTTCTACTCAGCCGCTTCTACATTGTGTACTCAGCTCGGGTCCACGGACGTAAATACGTTTGTCGTTCCCATGAAACAACCAGGGGTTCTCTAGTATACGCGAGCAAATGGGGACAAATCCCCTCGGGCTTAAACATCGTACCGCAATTATTCATAACGGCTGCTTACTTGGCGACCGGTAGCACCGTCCAACTCCCACCTTTGTTTTAATATTTTTTCTCAGGTTATTTCGACAAAGTGGCGTTGTGGGCCATGATTAGCCAATATATTATTGGCGCTTGCTTATGTTTTTATATGTGCGAAAAAATGTTAAAAATATGCGGCAAAACGATGAAAAAGCTTGGACAAGAGTTCAACGTAAAGAAATGTGCAAATATAATATTTTCCGGGGATATCTGGGAGATGCCGCTTAAGATACAGCAGAAAGAAATCAAATATAAAAACGAGTACAAATGCTTAGGAGTTAAAATAGAAAATACGCCTGATTAGAAAAGAACCAGCTGAAAATGGCCAAGCGATTGTAAGAAGGAAAGCTTTGTAAAGCTGCAACAGATTTATAGTGACCAAAGAGCTTTGGAAAAGCATGTTTTTGCCAACAGTGACATACGCTCGCGCTATTGTGACAGTTTATGAAAGGGGAGTTCGGAGTCTCCAGCTTCTGGGCAAGGGCAGCACAAGTAAAAATATGCGTGTGCAAGCCGTCTAAAAAAACAGCTGCAGATCACTGTGCTTGGCAAAGGGATTAGGTTTTGGTAATAAATCAATATGGCAAAAGATAAATGAAACCACACTCAGGCTAGGGAAATGGCATATTTTGTAAGAACCCATGAGATAACAACCCGCTTAACCAAACCATTGTGATAATCCAATTAATAATATAAACACATTACAGACGAGGACGTTTGTAGAAATACTAATAATGATACCATAGTAATAATAAAAAAAGTATACGAAGCCCGCGGCATGCTGGCTGCACAGCGAACTCATCTGATTCAAAAGATATTCCACAAGGAATGGTAACTTATATATATATATATATATATATATATATATAATAAAATTTATTTCGGTATAATACATTAGGTATATGTTAATATATATATATATATACATATATATATATATATATATATATATATACATATATATATATAGTGACGAACATCAACACAGCTCAACAGCAAAACAGCCAACTACTACGCCGTCGCAACATCGAGATCGGCGATATGCATACGCAATAATGCACGTTGCGCCACATCCATAACAGGCAGAATCATCATCAGACTTACGTACCTGACCTACGGCGGCGTCACCGCCGAAGCCAACGCCCCCTATGATAGGGCGCATTTCGAACCGACCAATCAGCGAAGAGGACAGGTGGGACTTTCGAGATGTTGAATGTTCGAGAAGATTCATCGTCTACGGACGGTACGGCGTCCCTTGGGTGAATAACTAGACCGAGAAAGCTTGGATCATTCTCTGCTCGGCTGCGCTACGCGCCAGACGTACGTCGTGTTCGTTGTCGTTCATCGCTGTTAAGTCTCTTGTTTTGTAGTTACCGTCCTGCTGAGTTTACATTTGCCAGTTTACTTAGCGTGCGTAACAGACCATCGTTACATTTTGGTAACTAACAACTTTATATTACTTACAGTACTTATTATTACTTACTAGTAGCATTATAGTTGTTTTCAAGTCAATTTTAAATGTTTCAGGTGTCCGTAAGCGATGTAGCTTCAGTACGTGTGCCCGTAGTCATTCTGATGGATATCTAAAAAGAGAGCTAAAACGTACACATGTATTCTGTGCTTTTGCCCAATTTGCGTTTCTTCTATGAACGTCGAAAACTATTATTTCGTGTTCTGTATTGAAAGCAACTAAAACCATTGACCATCATCTAAAAAAACCTCCTCTCATTTATGCTAGATCATGCTGACGCTTCGGGATGCCTCGGGCTATCACATAAATCAATTTTTGTAACATAATTTAGTCTACTGTGGATTCATATTTGCCTTTATATAACAACTGATAGTAACTGCATGCGTAAAACTAATATCTATAAAGACAGTCAGGTAATATACATGATTAATTAACAAACATATTTGAATTTAAAGCAATTAGTTGTTAGTTGCACATATGCTTTATTAATCATTGACTGGTTCACACATTGGTTACAGGTAATACTGTTCCACGGCGTTTACACTTGCGCTCAGGGGACACTTCGCACACTTCACACGCCTGCTTAATTTTGTATGGAAACCATGGACTGCAAAATCGGTTATCAGGTATGGTTTCTCTAGTGTGGGCGTTTGGTCTTGTCTCGTAGAACAGCGCGTCTATTTCAGCAATTTTTTTATCTCATTCAAAGAGATGTTTTTTGGGCGGACCTATCTTTGAGAGTGTGTTGTGTGTTCGCCAAAAGCCCGCTAGAAGAGGCGTAGAAGCTCACAAATACTTTAGCCAATTGCAGCTAATACGACGCAACACCAACACTTTCGTTAAGAAGTCTTAGGGGGTCTGATATTATTCTGAGTTAGTTAAAGCCTGTATTCCACAGAAGGCTGTTGGCGCTGTCTTCAGACAATTTCATGTAAGATTCGTAGGATGTTTAGGGCCATCCCCACAAGGCAGCTTATCAAAGGTAGCTCCTATTGTTTCTCAACTAACTCAACGAAGTGAATTGGGGTTTCCATGTATTAAATTAAAGCATAGTTATTTGCGTAATTTATAATGAGAGCATAGTCAGATGGGGAGTTTTTTTGTCGAAGTACTGCCGTACAATTCTGGTGGGCCGTGGGGAAGATATATTTTAATGGGCTTACCGAGTCCTAGATTTGTCACTGCTAGCTGCCGTTGACGATATATATACGAGTATATATATATATATATACACGCTCTCTGACTGCGCCACTGTACTAGGGACTAGGCACCATCTAGAGTTGCTGTGTCATCCTGAACAGACAGGAAATGTCTGGTAGAGTCAATGATTATATATATGCTGGCCAGGCCTATATTATCCGGGTATATATATATGTGTGTGTATTGATGGATTTGACATGTTTCCAATATATTGATTGGCTTATTTGCTTGATAAGTGTGTGTACGCATATCACCCTTTTATATCAAGGCCACAATAACGCTGGAGCGATTAATTATCTATAATATACTCCCCCGGTTTTTCCCTTCTGTGTGACGGGATAGCCGTAGGCTCTATCTGTGCATTTTCTACATCCTTGCATAATCCTAGCGCCTCCCCTAATTCTAGATGCCTAGTCTCTCCCAATCGTTTGCACTCCCTAACCAGATGATACCATTTCCTCTCTAGTGCCGCATATCAGACAAACCGTTGTTTCTAATTTCTTGCAGCAGTTTCACTACAACATACCTGCTCTCGCATCCCTTAACAGTTCGCTGTCTCTTGTAATATCGTATAACCATGCTACTCCACCTCTTCCCGATTGCATATTCTTGTAAACTTCCTTTAAATTAGTTTTATACATAAGCTGTCCGCTACTACTGTGTGTATGCTGCCTTTAGCCTACTTTTAATTTGCCCACTGGACATAGCAGTGTCTGTTCATTGTTTACTAAGCAATATTTTGTGTTCGCCTGTTGTTGTTTTAATGTCAGGGACGTCATGCACATGGAATGAAGCCTTGTACGCACGTGAATGTAATGAACCCGACGCTTTGGAGGAAAGGGTACGTTCTATTAGAATTGCAATTATTTGTTAGGTATTATATTAAGATCGTTTATGCCGTACACAAAGGCAAGTATAGGTACTTGATGCAGTTAGCTAACCTGAGTACACACAATAATACCACAATAATACCCCTACTATCGTTTTCGTTAATCGTAACATAATAGGTCACGTATGACAGCAGATGTATTGTCGTCTTATTCCAGCAAATTTCGCCGGAAACAGTCACCCAGCGTCTATCCGATATGGAAGTCGACTGCAGCCTGCCAGAGCGTGTAATCGTGCGTTGCTGCTCGAAATAATCAAAGCGAAAGATTCGCCTTGCCAATCAAGTTCAGACGTTCGTCTTGCCAATCAAGTTCAAACGCTTGTCTTGCTAATCAAGTTAAGGCGTTCGTCTTGCCAATCAAGTTCAAGCGTTCGTCTTGCCAATCAAGTTCAAGCGTTCGTCTTGCCAATCAAGTTCAAGCGTTCTAAGGCTTTGCTATAAATATAAATCACTGTTTGTATACTGCCAACAAAATAAACGAAGTTGCCAAACATTAAAATTCATGCTCAGCAAAACCGTGCATACATGTCTATCTATATTACCCTTTAATAAACGATGTTTGTTATTATAAAACTACAGACTTCTTTCTTTAATATTAAATATATATATATATATATATATATATATATATATATATATATATATATATATATAAATATATAATGCTAAAATTAGTTCCAGCAAACGACATTTCTGACGCATTCGAGCTAAGTTCAGAGTTGATAGTTGTAAGAAAGACTACGCTAAAACTAGAGATCCCATATTCAATAATTGTGAAGAATATTAGTTGCATTTATATGACCTGGTGATGGGAGGGGTGACAGGAGGTACAACGGAAATACCAAGGCCTTTGTGGTCATCGAGCTACGCCGGTATATAAGTAATTATTTAACTATTTTAGTGCACAGCCTACCTACAAGCATTTTTCCTTCCTGTATAAAAAAGTGTTTTCTGTGGGTTTTGAAGAGTGATGTGTGCGCAAATAATCCCATGCCTATCAGAAAACTAAGGACCAACACTGCAACATGTTTCAATGTACTTGAACCTGGTTTATGTGAAAAACAGTTAAACAATTACAAAACGGGGCTAAGGCTCCTTCACGACCTGTAGAGCAGCTCCAAAAGACAAGGGGGGATGTTAAGGAGCTCGTACCGAATGCTATCGCTTTACCGCAAGGTGACTGTCTTGACAGGATAATGCTCGCGATTACTGAAAAGATCATACCGACCATTATCGAAACCATTGTAACACACATCAGTAGCGCTATCGAGAATTTCTCGTGCATCCTCCCTGGCGCGCCCCCACAAGTCCCTTCCGTTGGGCCCGCTATCGGATCCCCAAACAACCTCACCGCTGGCCTGCGCGATTAGCTTAAAGACGCTCAGTCTCGTGTTGCAGACGAACGATGCGGACGCATGTGAGATCGGTCCCGGAAAATATAATCGGATAGTAGTACGGGAGACTCCTTTATTCGTTTCATTGTGTGGAACAGATAGACTTAGTGATTAGGAGTACACTGTGCACAAAAAAGGAGTCGTTGGTGAGTTGTCTCAAATTCTGTGAGTTTGTTGTTCTCGTGCACGCCACGGGGTAACACAGCACTGCGTGGGTGCCGCCATCTTAGACAGTGTAGGCTTGGCTTACAACTGCTCTGGCCGAGCGCTGTGTGCGAGAGAAGAGGAAGCCATCTCGTCTCCGCGCGCAGTCCGACGGACGATGCGGACGAAGACGAAGCAATCTCCCCTCCGCGCGCTGTCCGACGGACAGTGTAGACGAAGACGAAGCCGTCTCGTCTCCGCGCGCAGTTCAACGAACCAGTGCAGACCTGTGAGGCGATTTACCAAGTAGGCATTGCTTAGTTTAGCACGCCCGAGAAAAAAAAATATATGCCCGTACGCCGGCCGTCGGGCCATGCGAGGCCGCCGCCAGATCCTCCGCTGCCTTCCAGCAAGGAGATAAGGAGCGACCCTAACGTTCCTGTTGAGGAACCGGGCCGTCCTCCCATTGACGTCGATGGTGTAGAATCTCTGGAGGAGATGGATCAGTCGTGCGCCGAGCCTGTCGGCATTAGAAAACGCCCGGCGGATACATCCCCGACGGGCCTTCGCTCCGACAAGAAGCGCATCTCTGACGTCGGTGAACAACACACCGTGACACTCAAGACCTCTGCGACGGAGGCGACGGACTGTGCAGAGGCTGATCTTAAACGGGGCGTTGACGCAGAAGTGGCATACGACCGTGCGTTAGCGGTCCTCAAGGGAGACGTTAAGACAGTGGTAGAGGCCTGCAAGTTAAGGAATACCAGGATGGAGCTAAAAGAGGTATCAGAGAAACTGGACCTGGATCTCCGCAGGGTCGAAACGGCGGTGGATTCCTTTAAGGTTTCTCTGCGGACCTCGCTGGAGGACGCGGAGGAGGAGATCGGGAGCCTTCGGGCCTTGTTGGAGGCGGCACAGAGGGAACGAGATGAGTTGCTGGCGCGGCCTCCTCAATCTTCGGACCCTTCAGCAATCTGCCTGCGCTGCGCCCCGGCGGATCCTGAGGCTGCCCGAGTGTATCTGGAATCGCGTATCGCGGCGGCGACGACGGCTAAAGACTTTGCTAAACTAACGGGCCTATTCTGGCCTCTGAGATCCCTTCGGCAGGTTCCTCCATCTTCCGAGAGGATCACTTCCCTTAGAGAAGTGAGGGGCGTGCTGGTCGTCCCGGGGGCAAAGGCTGACTCGGAGGTACTCGCCGGTCTCGCTAGTTAGTTTCCCTCTCTACCGCGGCTGCTTACACAGCCCCCAGGTACGGCGGCGGTGTTGCATACCACAGACACCTGAGAGACCCTCGCTGGGTCTCCAGGCAACGGAGGCGAAGATTGCCACCTTGTGGTAGGCATTTTACATCCCAACAAGCCCTGCGATGAGGCTGTTATCACTCTGTTCCGCTCCGTTATTGATCGCATGACCCAGCTCTCAACCTCAGCGAGCACGGAACCCCCTCTCCTATACGTCGCCCACCAGTGGCGATCAGAGACGACGCAGCGGATTCTGGCGGCTCTCGTGGCCCAGTCATCACGAGATGGCCTTATAGAGCTTTGCCGGGCAGACAGGCCGCAAGCAGGGCGGTCGCCAGTGAGCTCGAGTAAAGCCCCGTCACCGCCCCAGTCCTGGCGGGACAAATGTCTCTTAGGTCTGGGTCTGAGAGGGCGGGACCTGGGCCGACACAGTGAAGAGCCTACGAGCTCATCTGGCCGACAACACACAAGTGGAGTCGGCTGTTAGCGGCCTCGTCAGGAATAATGACGGTGACGTCATTATCCGACTACGGGGCATCACCCAGGATCTCGGGGCTCAGTTGGCAAAAGACATCAGCAAGGCAACTGGCCACCAGACTGACAGCCGAATCAGTGACGGCTTGCGAGAAGTGGCCTTATGGGGCATTAATCCTCTGGCCAGTGCTAGAAGGATAGAGGCAGACATCCGTCAGCTACTGGCGGCCACTGAGGCGGTTCCTATAGTGGCTAGTGACCCACGCTAGGGCCGCACTACGACCCGCTGGTACACGTTGCTGAAGGTGACGGCCCCTACAGCTCGGTGGCTTCAGGCCCAGCGATCTATCCTGATCGCGGGCAGCAGGTGCAGGCCCGAGGTCTGGGAGAGGTTGCCCACGTGCTTCAACTGCCAGAGACCCGGCCACAAGGCTGCTACCTGCACGGCACCCAAAGCGGCCGCCCGCCTCTGTCGTCGATGCGGATCGCCAGACCATGCGGTGGCTGCGTGTAAGGCCGAAACGACACACTGTATTGTGTGCGAGGTCTCGGGCCACAGAGCCGACAGTATGGCCTGCCCGTCATACCGCACACAGCTACAAGAATCACGTAAGCGGAGGGAGCCTATTTCACATGGAGAGCCAAAAACAGGTGGCGCCCTACCAGAAGCATCCAGACCCGCTAAACAGGCGTTGGATCGAGGGCGACGACAATGGCGAAACGAAAACGACAGGGGCACAATGTCGACCCTCTGGCAGATGCCACTGCCAGGGTTGAGCGCCTAGGGGACCTTTATCGTACGCATCGACTCTACTTACGAAAACTCATTCAGCAGGCAAAAGTCGAATCCTGGAAGGCCTTGGTGGATTCGGTTGAGGTGGACGTGTGGGGTCTTGCCTATCGGATCGTTATGAGCAAGCTCCGCGCACCACCACCACCTCTCCCGGCAGAAGAAATTCGCCGGGTAGTTCTCAAGCTCTTTCCGCAACAACCGGCCCGCGTTCATACCAGCATTCCCGTTGACCCTGAACAGATCCCGGAGGTAACAACAGAGGACATAATAGAAGCGGCGGAGCGGCTAGCACCGGGTAAAGCCCCGGGCCCGGACGGGGTCCCACCGGACGTGGTGCGACTGCTGGCACTATCCTATCCCAAGCCTCTTGCAAAGCTAGTGTCACGCTTGCTCGTAGAGGGTCGCTTTCTCACCCAGTGGAAACGTGCCCATTTAGTACTGATACCGAAGCCGAACGCCTCACCCGGCTCGTCAGCGCATCGCCCCATATGCTTACTCGACGCTGTAAGCAAACTAGTCGAAAACGTGCTCGTTTGGCGTTTGAACGACGAACTGGAGGCGAGAGATGCCCTCTCAAATAACCAATACAGATTTTGCAGGGGCCGATCCACCCTTGACGCCGTGGAGCGGGTCATAGAGGCGGCTCGCGCCGAGCAGCAGCGGCCACTCTGGTCACGCAACCACGTGCTATTGATATTGCTGGACGTCCGCAATGCGTTCAACACCGCCAACTGGTCGACAATAATGAGTGCGCTCGAGCAGAAGAGGATCTCCCCGTACCTGCAGCGCATACTATCATCGTACCTGGAGGAGCGGACACTCCTCACGCAAGGCGAAACCCATCCAATTACGGCGGGGGTGCCGCAGGGCTCAGTACTCGGCCCAGTTCTATGGAACGTGGCATACGATGGTGTCTTGCGGCTCCACGACCTGCCGGATGGGGTGGAGACAATCGCCTACGCGGATGATCTTGCACTAGTAGTCACCGCTCGGACATGGACTATCCTGGAGGCCAGGGCAAACACGCCTCTTGACCGGATTAAGAGGTGGATGACTGAACATTACCTGGAGTTAGCACCACAGATAACCGAGGCCCTTTTTCCAACAGGGCGCAGGCGGATAGGGCCTATGTCTTTGGAGCTCAACGGGCACGCTCTCACGCCGTCCCGCCACGCCAGGTACCTAGGGGTGACCTTGGACACAGGTCTAACTGGCCTACCACACATTAGGCAGGTTACGCAAAAGGTGGCAAGAGTATCGGCCAACCTGGCCCAAATACTACCCCGGGAGGGAGGCGCGTCCGATCCCAAACGGCGTCTACTAGCTGCTGTTGCAGAAGCGGTTGCGCTCTATGCCGCGCCAGTGTGGGCGGACTTAGCACTCAAAACGGTCACGGCCCGCCAGGCTCTGCGCCGCTCCCAACGAGGTGTGGCAATTCGGGTTAGCCGGGCGTACCGGACGGTCTCCACGGACGTCCTGCATGTTCTCGCATGCCTGCTTCCATGGGACATGCTGGCGGAGGAGAGGAGTAGGCGGATATTAAACGGAGAGATATCATGGACCGAGGCTCGAGAGGCCACACTCGCCGCTTGGGCAGAGATGTGGATTCACCCGCCTGCCGGAGACACAAGAGGCACGTGGACACGCTTCCTCATCACGGACTTGCGCAAGTGGTATACGGCACAGGGACCAATGACATATTACGCTGCCCATGCGCTAAGCGGACATGGCCAGTTCCAGGCGTACATGATGAAGGTCGGAAAAGCCGCGACGGACATATGCGTTTTCTGCGATGCCGGAGTGCCCGATGATGCCGCGCATACAATTGAGGCATGTAGGGCGTTGTCTGCGTACCGCGATAGCTCACCGTTTACCCTACGGGCATCTACCGCGCAAGTGATCGTCACGCACATGGTCGACTCAACGACTAATTGGGGTGCTGGCCTAAAATACCTCGATGGGCTCATGCGTGAAAAGATCCGGCTGGAAAATAATCGCCGGGCGCGATTTGTCGCCCGGAGCCCCCCTGATTTAACCCAGCAGGACTTACCTGCTCGGGATGCACCTACAGACTAAGGAAAGGGTTGAAGTGTGAGGCTCCTCCCTCCTGGTCTCGAGGTAATGGTTCACAATTCCGAACCAGGAGGGGGTTCCGGGGGGGTGGTTTTTAGTGGGTAGTGCGCTCGGATTAGAGTGAGTCGCGTATTCCCTCTCCGAGCGTCTAGCCCCACACTACCCGTCATTATATCGGCGGGTGTGCGTAAATACATTTTCCACCCCTAAAAAAAAAATTAAAGACGCTCTGCTGTCTGCTGTCGCTGGCTTGCGTGCACCCGAAACTGATCCCGCGTTGACAGCAACCTCCCCCGCCGACTATTCTCTCGTTAACCACTACTGCTGGTGCAGCTGCTGTACCTCCGTCAGCGACCATTAGAGGAAGCTGACGGACGCCAGTCATGACATGCACACCTTAGCTATGGGCTGCTCTTCCTCTATTCAACTGTTTGTTTATTGACATTTCTTGTAGATAATTGCACACATTAATTTCAAGCTCCATTAAGCACATAGCTTGTTCGGAGCCCCTTTTATGAATAACAATGTATAATTTATATATGCCATTTTCACCTATTTACAATATATTGCAACATTATTGTATTTTTATATCACTTTTAACCAGATAGCAAAGTTTCAAGATAATGCTCTTTGAGATCGCATTTGAATTTGAGCAGGGACTTTGTCTGCCTAACGGAGGCCGGTACTTTATTCCAGTAGGAGGCCCCAATGTTTCTGATTGATAGCCTTGACTGGTTGGAGTTGGCCTGTGACAGAGTAAGCAGGTTTGATGCGTTACCCCTTGTAGATATGGGTGTTGCTGATGTTGCCAGACCATATAAGTTTGGATGCACTCCAAGGAGTATACGCTTAATTTCCACTACGAGACAGTATTCTATAAGTTTTGGGAACGGCAAAATTTTAATATTTTTGTAGTGCGGTTGCACTGAATCTCGCATCCAGAGGTCCAGAGTTGTTCTCAGTGCTCGTTTTTGGAGTCGGTGAAGCGACCTGATAAGACGCATCTGTGTTAAGCCATAAACTTCTACAGCGTAGGTCAGGTGACTATGGACGTAGGCAAAATACATCGCCATCAGGCAATTTTGGGGAAGAATTCGTCGAGCTCTGTATAGAGCTGCATTGCTGCCAGATATTTTCTTACGTATATGTGTGACATACCTCCAATTCATATAGAGACCGTTACTCCTGAACCATGATGATAACCTCTGAAGGTCCTCGCGGACCATAGCCTCTACCTCAGTTGGGGAGTTCCCGACGAATAGGGCGGTGGTATCGTCCGCAAACAAGGTCAACTTTGCATGTTTTGTTACGCTAAATATGTCGTTAATAAAGATGTTGAAGAGAAGTGGGCCACCTATACTGCCCTGAGCCACTCCAACAGATATATTTCTTACATCCGAGATTGCATTGCCCACTTGAACAACTTGCCTTCTATTCGACACAAACGACCGCAGCCAAGACAAAAAAATATCATCCGCTTCATATCGAGTTAACTTTTTAATCAGAATATTTATATCAACTGTATCAAATGCTTTTCTAAGATCTATAAATACGCCGGCGACTGTCTTTTTTAACATTAGGTTTCTGCGAACCTCTTCAACAAAAACCATGATGGGTACAGTCGTCCACATTTTGGATCGAAAACCGAACTGACGCTGACTTAGGCCATTAAACATCTCAAAGTGTTCGTTTAACTGTTCATATATAGCTTTTTCGAAAATCTTGGACATTGGAGGGGGGATACTGACCGGCCTGTAATTTTCCTTGCTTAGTCTGTTACCGCCTTTAAACAGTGGTACAACGCGATACAATTTGAGGGCCGTAGGGTAGATCCCCTGGCGTGTCGACAGATTAACTATGAATGCCACTGCGTCAGCAATAACGTCAGCGCAGTGTCTCAAGACTTGAGAGGGTATGTGACCTTCTCCCACCGAGCAAATTGTGACCCTTTTCAGCAGGTAATGCGCTCGATCCACAGGGACCGGCCTAGGCGAAAATGGCTCGTGCAGTTCAGGTATCGACATCGGTACCTCGTAAGCGGCCGAGCATTCGGTGTCAGCCGTTACGCAAGTTGCACAATAGTCATTAAGGATATTAGAAAGTCGTACACAGTCTGTGACTATCTCATCATCAATCTTTAGTTTGACACACTTTTTTTCCTGGGCACCTCCCATGACTGGCTGGATGGCTTCCCATGGGCTCCGCCTCTCCTGTATTCTATCGCAAACAATCTTCCCATTAGCCTCCAGCCTGCACTTTCTTGAAAACGAGACAACTTTGTTTCTCAGTCTAACATACGCTTGACGCCTGCGGGCGTTGGGCTCACTGCGATACGCCGTATAGGCTGCCTCCTTCTCCTTTATCATTTTAAGCAGCTCGGCAGTGACCCATGGCTTACGTGGCTGACCTTTGTTTAACTTTTGTCTAATTTCTCTTTTGCCTCTAGTCACTGCCGCCATCACTCTCTCGTTAAAGCATGCAAACGCTTCACCTACATCCGAGATATCGTATAAGTCGTTCCAGTTAGTTATTGCAAGTTCTGCCAATATTTGGTCGTAATTGTATTTATAGGTCATAGAGGCAGGTCGGCCTATTCTCTTAGAGACTACAGAAATAAATGTTGCGTGGTGGTCCGAGAAGGTAGTTGTGAGAGCTCCAGATGCGAGTAACGACAACGTCTGCACGTTAGTATAGATGTGATCGATGCAAGTGGAAGTGTTATATGCGGTTCCTCTACGTATTGTGGTTGCCACCCTGGTTGGAACATTGACAACTTCTTTATAGCAGAATTGTTCTAAAGTTTCAATTAATTCCTGTGCCTCAACAGACTCCGCCATTGTATTGAGATTTGCGTCACCGAGCATTATGGATTTCCTATTACCGATTCTTGAAAAGAGAGTCTCCAACGAGGTAACAAAGTGCGCTGGGTTTCCCTTCGGCTGCCTATAGAAGACACCTACAATAGTGGTGTCCCCTTCAGCGCCACCCTCTATTTCCAGAAACAGACTCTCACAGAGCAGATCGTCTGAGATTCTGAATTTGAGATCATTACGTTCTCGCGCAACATAATCACTCCTCACATATAGTGCCACTCCTCCCCCCCGACCTTCTCTACAACTAAAGTAGGAGTTGTATTCAGATAACTTAAGTGACGGACATTCTACCGACTGTAGCCTTGTTTCGGATATTGCTAGGACCGATGGCAACCGTGGTAGACAAGATAGCATGGTTTCTACATCATGAATATGCTTTTTCAAGCCATTAACGTTACAATGTATACAGAGTAGTGCATCCGAGTTGCACTGGAACGTCGATATATCTACAGTCTGACTACACATGATACAATAGGGATATCTGTTTGCTGAACTGCCAAGCGCAGCGAGATCCATGTCTGCGGTGAATTTCTTCCACGGCGAGTTACTCGTTGTCTTGATCTGCAACCGACAGTCAGAAGTCCGAGCATCAAAGATTTTTCTCTGGCCCTTGAGCTTACGTAGCTGGGAATAGACGTTGGCATTTTCGGGCGTAAGATGGTCGTTAGCGTAGATAGAGTTGTTACTAGCAGAGAAAGCTGGGAGAAGGTTAGATCTTGGTTTTTTCTCCCGGCATCTCCGCTGTACCTCTACTTTTTTCCACCGGCAGACGAAACGGACCAGCACTGAGGATCGATCGGTAACGTTCTTGCCATTTACTTTTACCATCCGCGGGCATCGGTGCGCGACATCAATGTCTCTCTCCTCGACCGGCGCCTCAATCTTTTCACACAGTTCAATGATGGTTGCCCGAAGTTGCTCGTCTGTTTCACGTTCTCGCGCCGGTATTCCGCTGAAAAGAATATCAGAACGTCTTCCATATTGGTCTAGAAAGCGCGCTTGCTTCTGTGCAGAATTTGCCACCTCTCCGGCTGATGTTATTGCCCCGCGAGTAGCTTCCGCCGTCACCACTGCCCTTTCAGCCGTTCGAGCCACCTCATCCACACTATTGGCATAATACTCCATTGAGGAATCCACTTGGTCAACTCGACTCTTGAGCGTATCAAACTGTTGTTTTAAGTGAGTAACGGCATGAGTGAGCTGCAGACACTCACTCATCTGCAACTGCAATGCTTTTATCTGCTCGGACAGTCCTGCCAAACTAAGCATGATGCTACGCATATCAATATCACCGACAAGACCACCATCCTTGACGGCCGCACCAGCCACCAGCCGTTGACCGCTGTCGCTCACACAACTGCCGCTCGCGCTGTCGCTGCTGCTCTTCTCAGTAACATCACCAATCATAGTCATCCGTTTCCCAATCATGCAATTATTATTATTATTAGTATTTTATTGTTCTGGGATAAGAGCTCAGAAGCGTCTACCAGTTCAGGTTGAAATTGTATAGGTTACTGCGTGTGGAGCGTCATTGAGCAAGAGTCTCAATACAAAACTCATAGGCATAACAACACACATTTGGGTACTGCCTCCAAATAGCGGGCATTGCAAATCTTGTTGTCACCATTTCCATCTCCGTTCCATCTCATCATCATCATAAGGAATTTAGATAGATAGACAAAGTCACTAACAAGAAGCAGTGGTGGTAGTACGGAACAAAGAAAGAGTTTCTCTCACATAAACATGACAGTTATATAATACATATATCAAGCACTTGCTAGTAAAGGTTCTCTATCGGCTCTGTAATAGTGTGTATAATTCGCGTTTACGTGCTTGCGTCGACGGGAACAGTTTGCTAATATGGTCTAATTTGTTTATGTAGGATAGCAATGTCTGTTAAGCAGCGCGGGCATAGACAGCGTCGGTTGGCGGCAATACCGAAGCAAGCTAACTATATGGCGCTAAATAGAAAATGCCGCCACCTTACTAGCGAAGACGCGGGAAGTGAGTATATAAGAAGGCATGAGAATAAATGAGTCAGTGGTCTGCGAGCCAGGCAGAGGACGTGTGTTGTTTGAGAGAGAGCCTAGCGAACTCGTATCGGTCGTCGTCCGGTCGTTAGAGTGGTGGATACTACAGTTTATCGGCGGAATAATTCAACCATATAATAATAAACATCGTTTATAATACATGTTTTATTAAAGATTGTATACGGGGCTGCATGTGAATTTTTGGCGCTGTTTTCTGGCGAATTGACCTGCTTGTCCCTCTCACTCTAGTCTATTTTTCTTTATCATGAGTAGCTCTCGCTCGTTGCTGCATTTGTAGCCGTAGTAGAGTTGAAATATGTGTAGCTGTTCTCGTCTGTCGTGGTCAAATTCGAACTCGCTTCGCTGTTGTAGCAAGCAGTCCGGCAAGCACAGACACACGCAGGTTGCAGTTAATTCAAATGTTTCTGCTAGAGCATTATAGGCCTTATAGGTCGGACAGCCACTCGAGATTTAGAGACGCCGGAAAGCCACATGCCTCAGCGGCCGTTGACGGCCACCAAAAACTGCTAAATTGACGACATTTTCCCACGTTACCATGGCACAGCGATGATGACCTCACCACTTTCAATCACTCGAGCGTCGACTACTCACGCGCCACAGGTGTTTCTACTCAGCCGCTTCTACATTTGTGTACTCAGCTCGGGTCCACGGACGTAAATACCTTTGTCGTTCCCATAAAACAACCAGGGGTTCTCTAGTACACGCGAGCAAATGGGGACAAAACCCCTTCGGGCTTAAACATCGTACCGCAATTATTCATAACGGTTGTTTACTTGGCGACCGGTAGCACCTTTCAACTCTTACCTTTGTTTTAATATTTTTTCTCAGGTTATTTCGACAAAGTGGCGTTCTGGGCCATGATTAGCCAATATATTATTGGCGCTTGCTTATGTTTTTATATGTGCGAAAAATGTTAAAAATATGCGGCAAAACGACGAAAAAGCAGAAAGAAATCAAATATAAAAACGAGTACAAATGCTTAGGAGTTATAATAGAAAATACGCCTGATTAGAAAAGAACCAGCTGAAAATGGTCAAGCGATTGTAAGAAGGAAAGCTTTGTAAAGCTGCAACAGATTTATAGTGACCAAAGAGCTTTGGAAAAGCATGTTTTTGCCAACAGTGACATACGCTAGCGCTATTGTGACAGTTTATGAAAGGGGAGTTCGGAGTCTCCAGCTTCTGGGCAAGGGCAGCACAAGTAAGAATATGCGTGTGCAAGCCGTCTAAAAAAACAGCTGCAGATCACTGTGCTTGGCAAAGGGATTAGGTTTTGGTAATTAATCAATATGGCAAAAGATAAATGAAACCACACTCAGGCTAGGGAAATGGCATATCTTGTAAGAAACCATGAGATAGCAACCCGCTTAACCAAACCATTGTGATAATCTAATTAATAATATAAACACATTACAGACGAGGACGTTTGTAGAAATACTAATAATGATACCATAGTAATAATATAAAAGTATACGAAGCCCGCGGCATGCTGGCTGCACAGCGAACTCATCTGATTCAAAAGATATTCCACAAGGAATGGTAACTTATATACAGGTAGTTCAACAAGTTCTTAAAATGAGCTTTTCAGAATTCGAATTTTGGCGCGCTTTCACCGCTATTGCAAACGGCAACTTTTCGAATGCTAGCATTCAAAATATTATGGTGATTGGCCGTTGCGATTTCGTTTGATCGCTTTTCCCGTGCAACGTATCGGCGTGATTTTGAAAAATGGAGAAAAAAGAGTTTCGAGTGGTTATCAAGCATTTTTATTTCAAAGGTTGGAATGCGACCCAAGTGAAAACTGAGTTAGACGAGGTGTACGGTGACTCTGCGCCATGTTTTGCCACTGTTTCCAACTGGATTAATGAGTTAAAAAGAGGTCGCAGGAGCACCGAGGATGAACTACGTTCAGGACGCCCAAAAACGGCAACTGATGAGGAAAACGTGGAAAAAGTGCGAAAAACTTGAAGATGAAAAAGCTCAGAGCAAAATGGGTGCCGCATTTGCTCAACCAAGGCCAAAAAGACGCGCGTGTTTCCGCTTCACAGCGAAATTTGGCCAAGATGTCGAAAAATCCGTCGGATTTTTGGCGCAGATTCGTGACCGTCGATAAAAGCTGGGTCCATCACTACACTCCCGAGACCTAAGGAGCATCTCGTCAATGGTGTGCACCTGGTGAAGGACCTCCGAAGAGGGTGCGGACAACGGCATCGGCCAGAAAGATGATGGCTACGGTTTTTTGGGACCAACGTGGAATAATTCTGGTCGACTACCTTGAGAGCGGTAAAACGATCACGGGAGAATATTATGCAAGACTGTTGGACTGCCTGAAGCAAGAACTCATCGTGAAACGGCCCGCTTTGCAGAAGAAGGTTGTCCTGTTTCACCAGGACAATGCTCCCGCACACAAGTCGCGGCAAGCAACGGCAAAACTGGCCCAACTGAGGTTCGAACTTATTGAACAACCTTCCTATTCTCCAGACCTGGCCCCCTCTGATTAATTCCTCTTCGGACATTTGAAGAATAGTCTCGGTGGAAAGCGTTTTTCCAGCAATGAAGAGGTTAAGGCTGCTGTCAATGCCTATTTTCAGTCTAAAGACGCGGAATTCTACTCAAGAGGTATAAATGCTCTGAAATCTTGGTGGGAAAAGTGTATTGAGCTTCTCGGGGAGTATATCGAATAAGAAAAAATTAAAAACAAGATTTGGAAAATTCTTGGTTTTCATTTTAAGAACTTGTTAAACTACCTGAATATATAATAAAATAAAGTTTATTTCGGTATAATACATTAGGTATATGTTAATATATATATATATATATATATATATATATATATATATATATATATATATATATATATTAACATATACCTAATGCATATATATATATATAGTGACGAACATCAACACAGCTCAACAGCAAAACAGCCAACTACTACGCCGTCGCAACATCGAGATCGGCGATATGCATACGCAATAATGCACGTTGCGCCACATCCATAACAGGCAGAATCATCATCAGACTTACGTACCTGACCTACGGCGGCGTCACCGCCGAAGCCAACGCCCCCTATGATAGGGCGCATTTCGAACCGACCAATCAGCGAAGAGGACAGGTGGGACTTTCGAGATGTTGAATGTTCGAGAAGATTCATCGTCTACGGACGGTACGGCGTCCCTTGGGTGAATAACTAGACCGAGAAAGCTTGGATCATTCTCTGCTCGGCTGCGCTACGCGCCAGACGTACGTCGTGTTAGTTGTCGTTCATCGCTGTTAAGCCTCTTGTTTTGTAGTTACCGTCCTGCTGAGTTTACATTTGCCAGTTTACTTAGCGTGCGTAACAGACCATCGTTACATTTTGGTAACTAACAACTTTATATTACTTACAGTACTTATTATTACTTACTAGTAGCATTATAGTTGTTTTCAAGTCAATTTTAAATGTTTCAGGTGACCGTAAGCGATGTAGCTTCAGTGCGTGTGCCCGTAGTCATTCTGATGGATATCTAAAAAGAGAGCTAAAACGTACACATGTATTCTGTGCTTTTGCCCAATTTGCGTTTCTTCTATGAACGTCCAAAGCTATTATTTCGTGTTTTGTATTGAAAGCAACTAAAACCATTGACCATCATCTAAAAAAACCTCCTCTCATTTATGCTAGATCATGCTGACGCTTCGGGATGCCTCGGGCTATCACATAAATCAATTTTTGTAACATAATTTAGTCTACTGTGGATTCATATTTGCCTTTATATAACAACTGATATGAACTGCATGCGTAAAACTAATATCTATAAAGACAGTCAGGTAATATACATGATTGATTAACAAACATATTTGAATTTAAAGCGATTAGTTGTTAGTTGCACATATGCTTTATTAATCATTGACTGGTTCACACATTGGTTACAGGTAATACTGTTCCACGGCGTTTACACTTGCACTCAGGGGACACTTCGCACACTTCTCACGCCTGCCTAATTTTGTATGGAAACCATGGACTGCAAAATCGCTTATCAGGTATGGTTTCTCTAGTGTGGAAGTTTGGTCTTGTCTCGTAGAACAGCGCGTCTATTTCAGCCATTTTTGTATCTCATTCAAAGAGATGTTTTTTGGGCGGACCTATCTTTGAGAGTGTGTTGTGTGTTCGCCAAAGGTCCGCTAGAAGAGGCGTAGAAGCTCACAAATACTTTAGCCAATTGCAGCTAATACGACGCAACACCAACACTTTCGTTAAGAAGTCTTAGGGGGTCTGATATTATTCTAAGTTAGTTAAAGCCTGTATTCCACAGAAGGCTGTTGGCGCTGTCTTCAGACAATTTCATGTAGGATTCGTAGGATGTTTAGGGCCATCCCCACAAGGCAGCTTATCAAAGGTAGCTCCTATTGTTTCTCAACTAACTCAACGAAGTGAATTGGGGTTTCCATGTATTAAATTAAAGCATAGTTATTTGCGTAATTTATAATGAGAGCATAGTCAGGTGGGGAGTTTTTTTGTCGAAGTACTGCCGTACAATTCTGGTGGGCCGTGAGGAAGATATATTTTAATGGGCTTACCGAGTCCTAGATTGGTCACTGCTAGCTGCCGTTGACGATATATATATATATATATATACACACGCTCTCTGACTGCGCCACTGTCGTAGGGACTAGGCACCATCTAGAGTTGCTGTGTCATTCTGAACAGACAGGAAATGTCTGGTAGAGTCAATGATTATATATATACTGGCCAGATCTATATTATCCGGGTATATATATTTATGTGTGTGTATTGATGGATTTGACATGTTTCCAATATATTGATTGGCTTATTTGCTTGATAAGTGTGTGTACGCATATCACCCTTTTATATCAAGGCCACAATAACGCTGGAGCGATTAATTATCTATAATATACTCCCCCGGTTTTTCCCTTATGTGTTACGGGATAGCCGTTGCTTCGTAGGCTCTATCTGTGCATTTTCTACATCCTTGCATAATCCTAGCGCCTCCCCTAATTCTAGATGCCTAGTCTCTCCCAATCGTTTGCACTCCCTTACCAGATGATACCATTTCCTCTCTCCTGCCGCATATCGGATAAACCGTTGTTCCTAATTCCTTGCAGCAGTTTCACTACAACATACCTGCTCTCGCATCCCTTAACAGTTCGCTGTCTCTTGTAATATCGTATAACCATGCTACTTCACCTCTTCCCGATTGCATATTCTTGTAAACTTCCTTTAAATTAGTTTTATACATAAGCTGTCCGCTACTACTGTGTGTATGCTGCCTTTACCCTCTTTTTAATTTGCCCACTGGACATAGCAGTGTCTGTTCATTGTTTACTAAGCAATATTTTGTGTTCGCCTGTTGTTGTTTTAATGTCAGGGACGTCATGCACATGGAATGAAGCCTTGTACGCACGTGAATGTAATGAACCCGACGCTTTGGAGGAAACGGTACGTTCTATTAGAATTGCAATGATCTATTAGAATTGCAATGATTTGTCAGTTAGCTAACCTGAGTACACACAATAATACCACAATAATACCCCTACTATCGTTTTCGTTAATCGTAACATAATAGGTCACGTATGACAGCAGATGTATTGTCGTCTTATTCCAGCAAATTTCGCCGGAAACAGTCACCCAGCGTCTATCCGATATGGAAGTCGACTGCAGCCTGCCAGAGCTTGTAATCGTGCGTTGCTGCTCGAAATAATCAAAGAGAAAGATTCGCCTTGCCAATCAAGTTCAGGCGTTCGTCTTGCCGATCAAGTTCAAACGCTTGTCTTGCCAATCAAGTTCAAGCGTTCGTCTTGCCAATCAAGTTCAAACGTTCGTCTTGCCAATCAAGTTCAAGCGTTCTAAGGCTTTGCTATAAATATAAATCACTGTTTGTATACTGCCAACAAAATAAACGAAGTTGCCAAACATTAAAATTCATGCTCAGCAAAACCGTGCATACATGTATATCTATATTACCCTTTAATAAACGATGTTTGTTATTATCAAACTACAGACTTCTTTCTTTAATATTAAATATACATATATGTATATATATATATATATATATATTATGCTAAAATTAGTTCAAGCAAACGACATTTCTGACGCATTCGAGCTAAGTTCAAAGTTGATAGTTGTAAGAAAGACTACGCTAAAACTAGAGACCCCATACTCAATAATTGTGAAGCATATTAGTTGCATTTAGATGACCTGGTGATGGAAGGGGTGACAGGAGGTACAACGGAAATACCGAGGCCTTTGTGGTCATCGAGCTACGCCGGTATATAAGTCATTATTTAACTATTTTAGTGCACAGCCTACCTACAAGCATTTTTCCTTCCTGTATAAGAAAAAGTGTTTTCTGGGGGTTTTGAGAGGAGTAATGTGTGCGCAAATAATCCCATGCCTATAAGAAAACTAAGGACCAACACTGCAACATGTTTTAATGTACTTGAACCTGGTTTATGTGAAAAACAGTTAAACAATTACAAAACGGGGGCTAAGGCTCCTTCACGACCTGTAGAGCAGCTCCAAAAGACAGGGGGGGGATGTTAAGGAGCTCGTACCGAATGCTATCGCTTTACCGCAAGGTGACTGTCTTGACAGGATAATGCTCGCGATTACTGAAAAGATCATACCGACCATTATCGAAACCATTGTAACACACATCAGCAGCGCTATCGTGAAGGCACTCTCGTGCATTCTCCCTGGCGCGCCCCCACAAGTCACTTCCGTTGGGCCCTCTATCGGATCCCCAAACAACCTCACCGCTGGCCTGCACGATTAGCTTAAAGACGCTCTGCTGTCTGCTGTCGCTTCAAGTTTGACTGGCTTGCGTGCACCCGAAACTGATCCCGCGTTGACAGCGACCTCCCCCGCCGACTATTCTCTCGTTAACCACTACTGGTGGTGCAGCTGCTGTACCTCCGTCAGCGACCATTAGAGGAAGCTGACGGATGCCAGTCATGACATGCACACCTTAGCTATGGACTGCTTTTCCTCTTCTCAGTAACATCACCAATCATAGTCATCTGTTTCCCAATCATGCAATTATTATTATTATTATTATTATTATTATTATATAGTTAAAGCCTGTATTCCACAGAAGGCTGTTGGCGCTGTCTTCAGACAATTTCATGTAGGATTCGTAGGATATTTAGGGCCATCCCCACAAGGCAGCTTATCAAAGGTAGTTCCTATTGTTTCTCAACTAACTCAACGAAGTGAATTGGGGTTTCCATGTATTAAATTAAAGCATAGTTATTTGCGTAATTTATAATAAGAGCATAGTCAGGTGGGGAGTTTTTTTGTCGAAGTACTGCCGTACAATTCTGGTGGGCCGTGGGGAAGATATATTTTAATGGGCTTACCGAGTCCTAGATTTGTCACTGCTAGCTGCCGTTGACGATATATATATATATATATATATATATATATACACGCTCTCTGACTGCGCCAGTGTCGTAGGGAATAGGTACCATCTAGAGTTGCTGTGTCATCCTGAACATACAGGAAATGGCTGGTAGAGTCAATTATTTTATATATGCTGGCCAGATCAATAACCCGAACTTATATATATATATATATATATATATATATATATATATATATATCTGATTTGACACGATTCCAATATATTGATTGATTGGTTTATTCGCTTGATAAGTGTGTGTACACATATCACCCTTTTCAGGGGCACAATAACGCTGCAGCTATTAATTACCTATATTATACTGCCCCTTTTTTCCTTATGAGTTGAGCACCTTCCATCGGAATAGCCGTTGGTTTGTAATCTCTATCTGTGTCTTTTCTGCATCCTTACATAATCCTAGCGCCTCCCCTAATTCTAAATGCCTAGAGTCTCCCAATTGTTCACACTCCCTAATCAGGTGATATACCGGTGAGCTCCTATTGTTTCTCAGTTAACTCAACGAAGTAAATTGGGGTTTCCATGTCTTAAACAAGGCATAGTTATTTATGTGACTTATAATGAGGGCATAGTCAGGTGAGGAGTTTTTTTGTCGAAGTATTGCCATATAATTCTGGTGGGGCGTGGAAAAGATATATTTTAGTAGGCTTAATGAGTCCCACATTAGTCACTGCTAGCTCCCGTTGACGATATATATATATATATATATATAGATATGTATATATATATATATATATATATATATATATATATATATATATATATATATATATATATATATAATATATATATATATATATATATATTTAAATTACCTTAAATTCATATCGGTTGATAACGTGTTTCACTACTGCATGCGTCGAACCAGCTTCTACTTCCTTGCATTGCAGTATGTGGGATCGGTCAATATTACATGTGCTACAATATATACATACACAGCCTTCAATTTCAAAGCAATATCCTTTTAGGCATATCTACTGTTGGTAAGCCATGTTGGGTAAGTCTACAGAGTACGCGTCTGTTGACTTGTAATCCCTGCTTCCAATGGTCGGTCGTGAATGCAGGACCGTCAGGGAACCTCTTTTTGGCAAAGCTCAAATTACGCTTTTCTCTGTAGGCGCGATATTGCTCTACGACCAGTGCGCTGAAATCGTATTTGTCCAGGATAAGATCTTCCACAAAGCTTCGCTCTTGGCATAGTTCCAGCGCCACGCGTTACGCAGTAGTCCGAGCATATCTTCACAAAATTAGCTTTTATTTTGTCTATTTCTTTCATGTTGTCTAAGGTTAAGTTTGGTGCAATGGTCCGAAGGCAGTAAGTTATAATTGGAGCTCTTTTTACCTTAAAAAAGTTCGTTCCAGTCTAAGTGTCAATCTGTGTAAGATCTTCGAGTAGCGTCATGGTCGATACTGCTTTTGCACGCTTGTTCTCTATGTGTTTTGTAAAAGATAGGCCGGATGTCAAGGTTACCCCGAGGTAGCTAAATTGACTTATTAATTCGATATTTTGGTTACTAACTCTGATGATATAGTCAAGACTGGCGTATTGGCCTCCTCGGGAAAATCGAAGAATGTTTGTCTTCGATACATTAATTGCCAGCTTATATTGTGCGCACCATTGGCTCATTTGATTCAGGTAAAACTGTAGATGTGGTCTTGACTTGGCCAATATGATAAGATCGTCAGCGTAGGATACCCCTGTGACACACCGCTGTGTTAACCCTGTGACATAGAGGATGAATAAGAATGGGCTTACCGTGTCGCTTTGTGCTAGCCCAATTGTCTGTTTAACTTCTTGCGCAATACAGGGAGGCCCATTTCTGATTGTGATGTAGTTCGCAGTGAGAATGCTTCTCATAAGGTTGAAGATTCAACCTTTGATGCCAAAATGCTGTCGCATAATTTCCATGAGGCAGTCTCTAGGTACACTACCAAAAGCAGTTTCGAAGTCAACAAACGCTGCGTAGGTCATCTGTCCGTCGTTGGAACGTTCCCGCACGTGACGAAGGACTTCCCTGAGAGCTCGTTCGGTTGAGCGACCTTCCAAGAACTCATTCTGTTTCGTTGGTTTCAGGTCTTTACATTTGCTGTATAGTCGAGTCACAATTAGTGAAATTAATATTTATAGACTACGCTAGTTAATGCTATCCCGCGGTAGTTCGCTGGGTCTGTGGCGTCGCTTTTGTTTTTGTAAATTGGTTGCAGGTAGCTTCGGTGCCATTGCTCGGGTAAATGCCCTTGTTCTAAGCATGCATTGAACAGCGCTGTTAGCTTTGGGACTATGTGCTCTATTCCCTGCTTAAGATGTTCGTAGTAAATATCATCAGGACCTGATGATTTTCCGTTCTTCTTCGCTAGTATAGCCATTCGAACCTTCCCTTCCGTAAAATCGTCCCAGTCAGGCTCTATATGGGTGCGTGCTCATTGTCAGGCAGTTGAGCATCGTGGCTCAGTAGGGTTGTAAAATGCGAGACCCATTCTTCGTCGTTTATTAGTGGGTTTGCTATAGCAGGTCTCTTTGGTAAGAGGATCCATGGTCTCTGAATGCTTTCTCGTACCTGATGTATGCGCTGCGCAGTCTCGTACTCATATATTTTTCTCATTATTTTTAATTTATACGTTTTCTTTAGCTCAGCTAGGTTTGCCAATCCTGATGAGTTCCAATCGTTGTGGCAACATGTGCGTGCTTTGATGGTTTTGCATTCGTGATCAAACCATGGTTTGTGTCTCTGGTTTGCCGCAGTGTTACTCTTATGTATTGCTGCAGCTTGAATGGCCCACCGAAGTGAGCGCTCGTAAAAGTGTGTGTCTACTTCGGCCGCATCTGGAAGTAGATGCAAGGCTTGTTCTAGCTTGATGAGACTTATCTTGCGGCCGAGGGGATTTCGTTTGTCACCGCCAGTTCTCCTCGTATGAGCAACACTGAAGGTAACCTTACAGTGCTTTCGTTCTGCTGAAATTGTCGTTTTATGGTCCCTTATGTAGGTTCCCGGCTTACTAGAGGTACTCATAATTAGGTCTACAGCACATTTTCCATTCCATGCTATATATGTAGCGTCGGAATAATCAGCTTTTATCTGTAAGCCCATTTCCCTCACTCCCTCGATAAAAGCTGTCGCTAAATTCATGTCCCCTGCTATGACAGCGTGTTTACAATTGTCTGTGCACAGCATCAGGAACTCTCCAATATCAAGTAAAATATCGGGCACTTTGCGGTCAGGTGGGCTGTACATAGATATTAAATAAAAGTCCCTAATTTCAATAACAACTAACCTAGCCGTGGATCTAAGTAATCGAGACCACTCGGTCGTGCGTACAGCGACCGATACCCCCATTTTGGTCGTCCTCTGCCGGGGGCTTTCTAGCTTCACCATGGTAGATCTTTTGTTTGTGTAGCACATTGGCTGCTGTGTCTGTTACAAATATTTCAGTGAGAAACATTATGTCATATTGCGCAAAGTCGTTTTCCCCACAACTTCATAATATTAAATGAAATCCTTCTACATTCCAAAGGATACATTGAGATATTGTTATGGGCTCTGAACATTTGGTCGTGTTCGTAACAAGTTTGTTGTTGCCGCATTCGAGTTTTAATCAATTTGGCGGGCTACCCTCGACTAGAATTGTATCAGATTATTCAATTCGGAGTCGTTTATTACCTAGTCCTAAAGACGGTGGTTGCGGTGCGCCAAATAATTTGTATGGTTTTAATTGGTCTCGGAACGGCCTAAACCGTGTACCTTCCGGCCATACAGCTGGGTCTAATAGATCAGAAAAATGTCTTGGTTGCTTAGATTATGGAAGGTATTGTCAGCTTTGTAACTTTTACGCCCGGGCTAGTACCAACGATTCTAGTTACATAATCCTGAATATCTGACTCGTTGTGTGTAAGATCAATACGGCTCACGAACAGTGCTCTTTGCCGTGGTCGCTCAGGTACGTCTTCGTCTTTGGCTCCCTTTAGATATGTCATCCTGTTCGTGCCGGTGGTGGTGTTTTAGGTTTTGCGATCTCTCCATCCTTGTGTACGCCACCCGTCGTCACGTTTCTCTATTTTCGTTGGTGTGCGTCTATATTGGTTCTTCTTATGCACGTCGTCGTAAAAGCTAAGACGTCGCGGTGTGTGTGGTGTTTGTATGTGCAAGCCACGCTGGCTATTATTTGTTGGGACGTTTGAGGCTGCGGTCGGCCGGTTGTCAGTTGTTGTTATGTGCTGACGTTGCCGTTCGATTTGGTCGCTTTGGATAGCTCGTCGATACGCTTTTTCAGCGTCTGTATCTTCAAAGCACAATTGCAAGATGACTTGACAGTTATCGACTTAGAAACTATCGTCAAAACCTCGACCCACAAACAAGACTTGCAGTACGTTGTTGCCTTATCAGGGATATGATAGCTACAATGTGTGTGAACATGCTTGTCACAGCTTTCGCAAACAGTTCTACCACTGACTTGTTGAAACTGTCCTTCACAAGTGACGCACGGAGGACGAGGATTTGCCTCGATATCTCCTCCTTGTAACAGGATGATCACAAGTGCTGTGGCTCGGAGTGTGTTGGCTTTGGTCAGGCTGCGGCAAGGTACGTTGAGGTAGACAGTCACTACAGTAATTGTGTCCTGAGAGTCCTCTTGGTCGAAAAAGCACTAGTTTTGCTTTGGGATTTCACCAGAAAGTACACAATTATGAGAGCACTCAGAAAACGCGTCCGGGTAGTTGGCGTCATTTTGGAAACTCATTTATATATATATATATATATATATATATATATATATATATATATATATATATATATATATATACCCAACCGTAAACTCTTGGTAATTCGACTGATATTTATATATATATATATATATATATACACGTTCTCTGACTGCGCCACTGTCGTTGGGACTAGGTACCATCTAGAGTTGCTGTTTCATCCTGAACAAACAGGAAATGTCTGGTAGAATCAATGAATATATATATGCTGGCTAGATCTATACTAACCGAGTATATATATATATATATATATATATATATATATACACCCTTTTTTTCCCTATGTGTTGAGCATTTTCTATCGGGATAGCCGCTGTTTCGCAATCTCTAAATGTGACTTTTCTGCATCCTTGCTTAATCCCAGCGCCTCCCCTAATTCTAAATGCCCAGAGTCTTCCCAATCGTTTGCACTTTCTAACAAGATAATCTACTGTTTTCTCTCTCTTCCTGCATGTCTGACATACCGTTGTTTTTAATTCATCGGGGCAGTTTCGCTGCAAACATACCGACTCTCGCATCCTCTAACAGTCCGCTGCATCTTGTGTTATTGTATAACCATGCTACTTCACCTCTTCCCGATATCATATTCCCGTTTACTTCTTTTAAACTAGTTTTCTACATGAGTGCTGTGCACCACCTCTGTGTGTATGCTACATTTACCCTACTTTTAATTTGCCCACTGGACATAGCAGTGTCTGTTCATTGTTTACTAGGCAATGTTTTGTGTTCGGCTGTTGTTGTTTTAGTGTCAAGGGCGTGATGAATCTGGAATGAAGCTTTGTACGCACGCGAATGTAATGCACCCGACGCTTTGGTGGAAGGGGTACGTTCTATTAGAATTGCAGTTATTTGTAAGATATTCGATTTAGATAGTTTATGCCGTCTACAAAGGCAAATAAATATAGGTATTTGATGCAGTTAGCTAACCTGAGTACACAAAATAATACAATAATGAGCCCCCTACTATCATTTTCGTCAATCGAAGCATAATAAGTCACGTATGACAGCACATGTATTGTCGTCTTATTCCAGCAAATTTCGCGGGAAACAGCTAATCAGCGTCTACCCGATATGGAAGTCGACTGCAGCCTGCCACAGCGTGCAATAGATCGCTGTTGCTCGAATATGATCAAGGAAACGGACAACAGCAGAACAGCCAACTACTACGCCGTCGATAACTGTATATATATATATATATATATATATATATATATATATATATAATTGATTGATTTGATATGATTCCAATGTATTGATTGATTGATTTATTCGCTTGATAAGTGTGTGTACACATATAACCATTTTATATCAGGGACGCAATAACGCTGCAACTATTAATTACCTATATTGTACACCCCTTTTCCCCCAAGTGTTGAGCACCTTCTATTGGGATAGCCGCTGTTTTGTAATTTCTATCTGTGCCTTTTCTGCAACCTTGCTCAATCCTAGCGTCTCCCCTAATTCTAAATGCCTAGAGTCTCCCAATCGTTTGCACTGCCTAACCAGATCATCTACGGTTTCCTCTCGCTTCCTGCATGTCTGACATACCGTTGTTGTTAATTCCTCGTAGCAGTTTCGGTGCAAACATACCGACCCTCGCATCATCTAACAGTCCGCTGTATCTTGAATTATTGTATAACCATGCTACTCCACCTCTTCCCGATTTCATATTCCCGTATAGTTCTTTTAAACTAATTTTCTACATAAGTGATGTCCGTTGTTGTTGTAACATCATTTAGTCGACTTTTTATTTGGATTTTCTGGAATTGAATATTGCTATGAAATATGTAAGATTGCTCGTTAGTGTTTACTACTTTATTTTGATTTACTTCCTAAATAACGTGTACTACTAAAATACTTAACATATTTTAGTAGTACGCGTTACTCCTGATCGTCCGTGCTGTGGATTCATCTTTGTCTTTATATAACAACTGATATGAACTGAATGCGTAAAACTAATATTTATAGAGACAGTCTGGTAATATACATGACTGATAAACAAACATATCTGATTTTAAAGTAACTAGTTAGATGCACATATATTTTGTTATTCATTGATTGGTTCACACATTCGTGTCAGGCCAATAACGTCCCACGGCGTTCACACTTGCACTCAGGGGACACTTTGCACACTTCTCACGCCTGCATATTTTCGTATGGAAACCATGGACTGCAAAATCGGTTATCAGGTATGATTTCTCTAGTGTGGGCGTTTGGCTTTATTGACTTTCTCTCGTAGTGTCGTGTCGCACGTCTATTTCAGCCAGTTTTTATATCCCATTCAAAGAGATATTTATTGGGCGTATCTACCTTCGAGGGTGTGTTGTGTGTTCACCAAAGGTCCGCTAGAAGAGGCGTAGAAGCTCACAAATACTTTAGCCGATTGCAGCTAATACGACGCAACACCAACACTTTCTTTAAGAAGTTAGCTTTAAGGCACTTCCAGGTGCACATAACAGGGGGCCTGATATTATTCTAGTTAGGTAAGGCCAAACGACCTGTATTCCATACAAGGCTGTTGGCACTGTCTCCAGATAATTGCATGTAGGATTCTTAGGATGTTTAGGGTAATTTACTTAAAAGGCAGCTTCTCAAAGCTCCTGTTGTTTCTCAACTAACTCAACAAATTTAATTGGAGTTTCCACGTCTTAAACAAAAGCATAGTTATTTGTGTAATTTATAATGAGGGCATAGTCAGGTGGGTAGTTTTTATATCGAAGTAACGCCATACAATTCTGGTGGGGCGTGGAGAAGATCTATTTTAGTAGTCTTACTGAGTCCCACATTAGTCACTGCTAACTGCCGTTGGCGATATATAGTACATATGCGTATTATACCAAGTCGTAAACTCTTGGTGATTCGACTGATTTCTCTCTTCTCTCGTTCTCTGACTGCGCCACTGTCTTAGGGACTAGACACCATCTAGAGTTGCTGTGTCATCCTGAACAGACAGGAAATGTCTGGTAGACTCAATGACTATATATATGCTAGCCAGATCTATATTAACCGGGTATGTATGTCTATATATATATATATATATATATATATATATATTGTTTTGATACGATTCCAATATATTCATTGATTTATTCGATTTATAAGTGTAAGTACACATATCACCCTTTTCTATCAGTGGCGCAATAACGCTGCAACTATTAATTACCTATATTGTACACCCCGTTTCCCCCTTTGTGTTAAGCATTTTCTATCGGGATGGCCGCTATTTCGTAATCTCTATCTGTGTCTTTTCTGCATATTTGCTGAATACCAGCGCCTCCCCTAATTCTAAATGCCCAGAGTCTCCCAATCGTTCACACTTTCTAACCAGATACTGTTTTCTCTCTCTTCCTGCATGTCTGACATAATGTTGTTTTTAATTCATCGTAGCAGTTTCGCTGCAAACATACCGACTCTCGCAGCCTCTAGCAGTCCGTTGCATCTTGTGTTATTGTATAACCGTGCTATTTCACCACTTCCCGATATTATATTCCCGTTGACTTATTTTAAACTAGTATTCTACATGAGTGCTGTCCGCCACCTCCGTGTGTATGCTACATTTACCTTACTTTTAATTTGCCCACTGGACATAGCAGTGTCTGTACATTGTTTACTAAGCAATGTTTTGTGTTCGGCTGTTGTTGTTTTAGTGTCAAGGGCGTTATATATATATATATATATATATATTGTTTATTTCGCAATAACATTGCATTTCAAGATGGTACATAATTACAATACAATTCATTCATTTTATACAATTTAAACACTTCAGCGACCGTCCCACCGGGCGAAAAAGTGCAAGGACCGCCGATGCTTCTGGCAACTCGCTGCGTGGTATTTAGCGCATATCTGCGAGCAGAACCGGCAACGACATTGATCGCCAACTTGGTGAAATCCTTGGGTCGAACATACCAAGTGATGATAGCCATGCACAATGTATCTTGTGTACACGTGCCGGCAAGTGCATGCCATTCCATGCCAAACCTCCCTGGCGAGGTACACATCCAATTGCGCTACCTCTGCCGAGGCCTCGGTCACTTTTGCCTGCCACTCCAACAAAAATTGCTGAAGTGGTCCTGTAATATGGTGACCCAAGCCTGACTCTGATTGTTTCCACTGCCGGCCCACAACCCGCTAGCAGGTACACGAAGCGGCTTCTTGCCGTCCGGGGTAAGCAAAGGACCTGCTTCATATATATTGCAAAGCATCCTTCTAGCTGCGCAAAATTTGCCGCTGAAAGATGCCCCCACACCCTGCCAAGGCTGTAGCTCAACATTGGCACAATCTTAAGCTCAAAAAGACGCACGGCCGCACTCAAAGACAGTCGTCGAGGGTCTCTCACCTCTGTGTGAATGGAGGTAATAGCCGCTCGACATCTGTCGCCGATGTGCTGGGTAAAGATCGTTCCCGTATAGTGTAGTCTCAGACCCAAATACGGGAGAGAGTTGACAAACTCCAGCGGTTGGCCACAACAGGGTATTACGTCTGCTGCGGCCAATCGACCCCCACGGCGAAACTTCATTGTACGCACGCGAATGTAATGAACCCGACGCTTTGGTGGAAGGGGTACGTTCTATTAGAATTGCAGTTATTTGTAAGATATTCGATTTAGATAGTTTATGCCGTATACAAAGGCAAATAAATATGGGTATTTGATGCAGTTAGTTAACCTGAGTACACACAATAATACCATAATGATACCCCTACTATCATTTTCGTCAATCGTAGCATAGTAAGTCACGTATGACAGCAGATGTATTGTCGTCTTATTCCAGCAAATTTTGCGGGAAACAGCTAACCAGCGTCTACCCGATATGGAAGTCGACTGCAGCCTGCCACAGCGTGCAATAGATCGCTGTTGCTCGAATATGATCAAGGAAACGGACAACAGCAGAACAGCCAACTACTACGCCGTCGATAACTGTAACCATAGAACCGTCGCACAGCCTCAACATAAAAGCCGGCATAAACAACCCCCAACATGAGATTGCGCAGCTAGCTACATGCTAACGACAGTAATGCACGTTGCGCCACATCTATAGCATCGTCAGAATCACTATCATCATTAGACTTACGTACCTGACCTACGGCGGCGTCACCGCCAAAGACAACGCACCCTATGATGGTGAGCATTTCAAACCAACCAATCAGCGAAGAGGACAGGTGGGACTTTCGAGATGCTGAATGTGTCATCTTGAACAGATAGGAAATGTCTGGTAGAGTCAATGATTTGATATATGCTAGCCAGATCATATTAACCAAACTTATATATATATATATATATATATATATATTGATTGGTTTAGTCGCTTGATAAGTGTGTGTACACATATCAATCACCCTTTTATATCAGGAGCGCAATAACGCTGCAGCTATTAATTACGTATATTGTACTGCCCCGTTTTTTCCCTTATGTGTTGAGCACCTTCCATCGGGATAGCCGCTGCTTCGTAATCTCTGTCTGTGTCTTTTCTGCATCCTTGCAGAATCCTAGCGCCTCCCTTAATTCTAAATGCCTAGAGTTTTCCAATCGTTCATACTTCCTAACCAGATGATCTACCGTTTCCTTTCTCTTCTTGCATATCTGACAAACCGTTGCTTCTAATTCCTCGTAGCAGTTTCGCTAAAAACATACCGACTCTCGCATCCTCTAACAGTCCGCTGCATCTTGTATTATTGTATAACCATGCTACTCCACCTCTTGCCGATTTCGTATTCCCGTATACTTTTTTTAAACTAGTTTTTTACATAAGTGCTGTCCGTTATTATTGTAACATCATTTAGTCGAATCTTTATTTGGATTTTCTGGAATTGAATAATGTTGTGAAATCTGTAAGATTACTCGTTAGTGTTTACTATTTTATTTTGATTTACTTTCTTAATAACACGTACCACTAAAATACTTAACGTATTTTAGTAGTACGCGTTACTCCTAATCGTCCGTGCTGGGATTCATATTTGCCTTTATACAACAACTGATTATAACTGCATGCGTAAAACTAATGTTTATAAAGACAGCCTTGTAACATACATGATTGATAAACAAACCTATCTTGTCAATTTAAAGTAACTCGTTAGATGCACATATACTTTATTAATCATTAATTGGTTCACACATTGGTTACAGGTTAATACTGTTCCACGGCGTTCACATTTGCACTCAGGGGACACTTCGCATACTTCTCACGCCTGCTTAATTTCGTATGGAAACCATGGACTGCAAAATCGGTTATCAGGTATGATTTCTCTAGTGTGGGCGTTTGGCTTTATTGACTGTGTCTTGTAGTGTCGTGTCGCACGTCTATTTAAGCCAGTTTTTATATCCCATTTAAAAATATATTCATTGGGCGTATCTATCTTCGAGGGTGTGTTGTGTGTTCGCCAGTAGTCCGCTAGAAGAGGCGTAGAAGCTCACAAATACTTTAACCGATTGCAGCTAATACGACGCAACACCAACACTTTCGTTAAGAAGTTAGCTTTAATGCACTTCTAAGTACACATAACAAGGGGTCTAATATTATTCTAGTTAGGTAAGGCCAATCGACCTGTACTCTATACAAGGCTGTTGGCGCTGGTTTCAGGTAATTGCACGTAGGATTCTCAGGATATTTAGGGCCATCCCCTTACAAGGCAACTTACCAAAGGCAGCTCCTATTGTTTCTCAACTAACTCAACGAAGTAAATTGGAGTTTCCATGTCTTAAACAAAAGCATAGTTATCTGTGTGACTTATAATGAGGGCATAGTCAGGTGAGGAGTTTTTTTGTCGAAGTACTGCCAAACAATTCTGGTGGGGCGTGGAGAAGATATATTTTAGTAGGCTTACTGACTCCCGCATTAGTCACCGCTAGCTGTCGTTGACGATATATAATATATTTGCGTATTATACCAAACCGTAAACGTTTGGTGATTCGACTGATATAAATATATATATATATATATATTTATATACACGTTCTCTGACTGCGCCACTGTCGTAGGGACTAGTTACCATCTAGAGTTACTGTGTCATTCTGAACAGACAGGAAATGTCTGGTAGAACCAATGATTATATATATGCTGACCAGAATTATATATATATATATATATATATATATATATTGATTTGATACGATTCCAATATATCGATTGATTTATTTATTTGCTTGATAAATGTGTTTACACATATCACCCTTTTATACA
This sequence comes from Dermanyssus gallinae, assembly GCA_003439945.1. Lineage (NCBI taxonomy): Eukaryota > Metazoa > Arthropoda > Arachnida > Mesostigmata > Dermanyssidae > Dermanyssus > Dermanyssus gallinae. Next base: position 51,645 of record QVRM01000818.1, read on the forward strand.
GGGGCGCAAAAACGTTGCAGCTATTAGTTACCTATATTGTACACCTCGTTTTTTTCTTTGTATGTACACATAAACACATATCAGATTTGTAGCCCTCGAAGGGCTAGTCGCAACGTGTGAAGAGATCATAACACTTTTCGTTTTGTACGTTTATTTAGATCATTTTAAGGACTAAGTTGAAGCAGATTGGCATGCATTTTCATACGGACTTATTAAGTGAACGGGTCTAGCAAACAAGCTACACATCGTACACTACCCGAATAATAAAAATTTATTATATGTTTCCGTTAATAAGACACTTATGTCTTCTTTTTCAGTCATTAAAAACTTCGTTGGCCGCAAGAAAACATTAACAAAGAAGGGCCAAGAATGGCGTTATGAATCTGAAATGAAGCCTTGTACGCACGTGAATCTAATCAGTCACAAACTCGCTGAAAAAAAATCATTCCTCGAGCATTCCCTTATTCCATACACGCATTTGACACTTGCTGCATTAGAGAAGACGTAGACGGACCTACTCGATCTGGCAAACGAGTGCCATGATGAACTGGAGATGGAGGAGTTGAGCCAAAGCAAGGCGATGGTTGTTTACTACGGCGAGTAATCAGAACCGTTTCTGAATATTGTCCCTGGTTTAATTAATAAATCATAAATATTTGTACAAGCAGTAGACTATCGTTATTATGAAAGGCATTCATTATTACCTTCGTATAAGTCAACAGGTGCTAAAAACATTGTCTTTCCTTGCGGTACCACTGCAGTGGACCACTATGTACGCATAATTAGCTTTTATGTCAGGGGCGCAATAACGCTGCAGCTATTAATTACGTATATTGTACTGCCCCGTTTTTTCCCTTATGTGTTGAGCACCTTCCATCGGATAGCCGCTGCTTCGTAATCTCTGTCTGTGTCTTTTCTGCATCCTTGCATGATCCTAGCGCCTCCCTTAATTCTAAATGCCTAGAGTTTTCCAATCGTTCACACTTCCTAACCAGATAATCTACTGTTAACTCTCTCTTCTTGCATATCTGACAAACCGTTGTTTCTAACTCCTCGTAGCAGTTTCGCTGCAAAAATACCAACTCTCGCATCCTCTAACAGTCCGCTGCATCTTGTATTATTGTATAGCCATGCTACTCCACCTCTTCCCGATTTTATAATCCCGTATACTTATTTTAAATTAGTTTTCTACATACGTGCTGTCCGTTGTTGTTGTAACATCATTTTGTCGACTCTTTATTTGGATTTTCTGGAATTGAATATTGTTATGAAATATGTAAGATTACTCGTTAGTGTTTACTACTTTATTTTTAATTACTTCCTAAATAACGTGTACCACTAAAATACATTATTAGTATTTATTAGTAGTAATTATTAGTAGTAGCATAACATTATGTTAGCAGAAAAAAAATTGTTATCTTCTGCCTACGTAGTAGAGGATCCCACAGAGTACAACTGAATGGCTTTCAACAGCGCAAGGTTTATTAAAAAAATATAAACAACTTCAACTTCGGCCAACCGCCGCTCATACGGCTACACTGCCGACAACTACGACGTCTTACGTCGTTCACGTAACTTCTCTGCGACCCGATCTCCTCGGCAGCCGTCGCCAGAGTGCACATCGCAACATGTTCGCTAAACATCTTTCTCTACGATAAAGCCGGTTCTCCTTTCCCCCTTCTCTAATTATTCCCCCACCTCCACTGACTCTGCTGTCTGCTCGAATCTTGTAGAGACACAACAAAGTAGTCATACAAAAGGGGAAAGGGGGGGGGGTAACGTCAACATCGTCAAGAGATCAACTGGTACCAATGCATATATAGAATGAATGAAACCCGACTCTCACACTCTGCCAATGCTACCGATAGATTGTCGATGTCCTCATCGAGTGAACTTTTAGGCGTTTAATAATCATTATAATAATGGTTTGGTTGTCGTCGACGCCTGGAGCTTCGTCTCTGTTCCGCTCTCGCCTCTGCGTCCAACCCTTGACCGCTTCGTGTGGCCCGCGCTCGCTTCTCCTTGACGGTACCTGCCTTCCCGGGAGAGGCGCTAGTCGTAACAGCCGCCGGATGAGTCGTCGATTGTGGCTCGTCTTCCCGATCGGCGGCGCTCTCATCCTTCTTTTCGCCAGTGTATCCAGCGGAGTCAGCGGCAGTATTCGGCGAGTGCTGTGTTGATCTTGCGACGTCGCCATAATCCGAGTTGTCATTCGCACTAGCCACCGGTTCGGTCATCGAAAGCTTATCCGGCGTACTAAACTGTTCTCCGCTTGCGTCTGAATCTACGGTCAATACCGTATCGCCCCTTGCGCTTAGTTCATACTGATCTTCGTGCTCGCTGCTCGCTAGATTATACGGCTTTAATTGAGAACAATGAGCAGTCGTTGTATAACCGTTCCCGGTTAGCAGGTCTGTTATACGGTAGGTGTCGCTTGGCAGAACCTCCGTATTTAGCATCGGACCTCGATACTTGGGCTGAAGTTTCGTCGATTCGCCCGTATGCTGCGGTAGTCGCCGGACGACTACTTGTCCCACCGAAAACCGGCGATGTCCTGTTCTCTTCTTGTTGTAATACTTGCTGAATTCTTCTTGTGCCTTCAAAATACCTTGATATATTTCGTTATGCAAATTTGCTGGCGGCGTCCATTGGCTCGCCTGCTGCTCGTCGACAAAAGTCGACACTCGATCATGTTGTGGAATATATCCGTGCAAAATTTCAAATGGCGACCTTATGGCGTACTTTTCGACGGCGCTCGGTTAACATAGCTCTCCACCATCGCGAGCTTCTTCGGCCAGTCTCTTCCATCGGCCAGTTCGCAATACGTTCTTAGCAGCCGAGTCACTTCCTTATTCATTCGTTCACATTGTCCATTTCCCTGTGGGTGCTGCGTCGAATTTAGAACATGGCGAATTGTATGCTGTCTCATCAGTTCAGAAAACTCCGACGATGTGAACGCTGTCCCTCTGTGAGATACAATCGCGGTCGGCGCTCCAAAACGGTTATATGAGTTTTCAAAAAATTGACAACATAGCGCGATGCCGTCGACTTAACAGCCTCAAGCAGCACATATTTCGAAAATCCGTCAACCACAATCAAAACGTGCTCCTTGCCGTGAGATTTGGGAAATGGACCAATGTGGTCGACGTGTGGTCGAAGAAATGGACGACGTTCGGGTGGTATCGGATTCAGCATACCGTTTTTCTTTCCACTCTGTCCCTTCGTAAACAGATACTCGATACACGACCGAACCTGCTGATCAACGTAATTCTTCATTCGAGGGAACCAGTACCTTTGTCTTATGATCTGCAGGGTCTTCTCCAATCCGTAATGACCTGCTTCATTATGCGCTATTACAAACACATATTTACGGAAGTCACGCGGAACAACGAACAGATGGTGCGGCCGGCCGCCTCCCCCGCCATCACTAACTCGATACAGCACATTCTTCACAAGTGCGTACCCCTGCACCAGACTTTTCTCCTTGCTTGATTGTTGGGCTTCTCCCTTTTTTAAAATGTCGATAACTTGCTTAAGTTCAACATCACTGGCTTGCGCCATTCCCACTTGGGTCTCAATCAAGACTGCCATCACTCTCTTCGTTTCTTCTCCTTCCTTGACCGTCTGTTCTGCGCGCAGCGGCGTTGAAGTCCACCGGTGTTTCGTCTGGTCTCCTTTTCATCCTCAGAGCTGGAGTCGTTCAACGGCCCTCTTGATAGAGCATCGACGTGCGCCATCGACGTAGCCGCGCGGTGCCTCACGTCGAAGTCAAACTCGGCTGTGTCTTCAATCCATCTAGCCATTTGTTTTGACACAGCCGTCGCCGACACTGACCTGAGTGCGTTGACTGCGATGCAGTCGCTCACCACAGTGAACTTCTGCCCGTGCAGATAACTGAACTTCTTCAACGCCCAAACCACGGCCAGCTGCTCGGCCTCCATGGAGTGGTCGTTTATTTCGGACGTTGTCAGTTTGCGACTTATCGCATACACCAACCTCCATTGGTCGTCCGCTTTCTGCAATAGCATTGCAGCAATCCCAACTACCGATGCATCGGTGTGCACTTCAGTCTCTCTTTCTCGATCGAAGTTAATCAACACCGCGTCTCCTGTCAATGCCGTTTTTAGAGCGTTGAATGAGCGCTCACACTCGTCATCCCATACGAACTCAACGTTCTTTCTCAGCAATCTACTCAACGGTGCAGCCACTACAGCGAACCCCCTTACAAACCGACGGAAGAAACTAGCGAGTCCCAGGAATCGCCTCACCGCCGATGCATCTGTTGGGGTCGGAAACTCGCCGATCGCCTGTGTCTTCTGCAAACCGGGCCTTACGCCGTTCTCGGACAGACGAAGTCCTAAAAAGTCGGCTTCCTTTGCAAAGAAACGACACTTTTCTAAACGGATAGTGAGCTTCGCCTTCATCAGCGCCTTCAAGATCCGCTCAATCGCCATAAGTTGCTCGTCGTAGCTGTTGGCTGCAGTGATGAGGTCGTTCATGAATGGAAAGGCTGTCTTTACACCAATCTCTTCCTTAACTCTTGTCATAAGTTGTTGAAACTCCGCCGGAGCAGTAGCTAAACCCATCATCATTACCTTTGGTTGGTAATGGCCGTCTAGGGTGACGAAGGCAGCTTTCTCCGCGGATTTCTCTTCCATGGGGATTTGGAAAAATCCCCAGGCCAGATCCATCGTCGTATATAACTTCTTACCACCAACCGCGTCTAGGATGTCGTCTATCAGTGGCATTGGAAACTGAGCCTTTACCGTTTGAAGATTCAGCTTACGGTAATCAATAACGAGGCGAAAACTGTTGTCACGTTTCCGTACCAATAGGACAGGGCTGGCGTAAGCTGACGTTGATTTCTTAATGAAATGGTGCCCGCCTGCATCATTTCGCCGATCAGCTGTTGCATTGCCTCTCGCTCCACGCTCGACAATCGGTAAGGTTTCGCCGCTACTGGTCGGCTTCCCGGTACCTCAATAATTTTAAACTCTGCTAATGGCGTGTGACCAAGATTCTTCATCGACGTGGCTATTACCGGCGCGTGTTGATACAGCAGTGACCTTAACTTAGCCTCAACAGGGGCCGGGGTGCCCTCTCCAACCTGTAGTTGCAGGTTCTCCCCGTTTATCGTCGCAGCCACACGCATAGCATTCACCGACACCGATGTCTTTGCTGTGACCTCGCCACTCTCTCTAGGCTCTGCCGTCTCTTCTCCTAGTACCACTTGGTACGTAATATCTTCCACGTCAACCAAACGCCCTCGTTTGACAACAGCGCCTTCCTTTAGCTGACTAATCTCATCCCCGTAGTTGACCACAGGCAACACGGCGTCCACTCCGTCGCTTACATCCAACAGTATTCCACTACGACCATCATGGGCTTCGACCATTACCGGGCCATCTACCGCCTCGATTGGCCGTACACGAACCAAGCAGACGCTTCGCGGAAGAAGCTTAGTGCTTTCCTTGGCGACGAGTTCAACCCTTGGCTCTACCGAGCCTGGTAGTAACTTCGCTAGCTCCGGGTACGCCGCTGAACTAAGAATAATAGCACTACCCTCTCGGTAAACTGTAATCAACTCTCGGCGGTCGAGCAGGTTCTTGCCCAGTAAGATTGACTCCCCGAGCATCGCAGCATCTTCCAGCACGGTAAGTGCCACTTCTTCATGCACCATGCCATCGGACGCTACCGAGACCATGCACTCGCCGACCGGCGTACAGAAGCCACCACCAATACCCTGGACGCGACCAACGGTCGTCGGTCGTATTTTCAGACCCATCTGCAGGGCTGCCTTACGAGACACGCACGTTATATCAGACTGGGTGTCTACTTTGGCTTGCCATTTCTTGCCGTCCACTACTACGAGCTTGCCTTCGCTCTCGTCAGCCACACGAGATCCAGTTGCGCTGCCGGTTGGCCTGTACGTTACCTGTCGCACGCTATGGACCTTACAATCACGCCTAATGTGTCCTGCGTTCCCGCAGTTAAAGCACGTGGGGAGCCGTGTGCGATCGCTTCTGTTTTCGGCGTTATCGCTGCCACCGGCCCGGTCCCAGTGACGTGGCTGATGCACCGAGGCCGTATGTCGCGACGCATAACTTAATGATTTCTGCTGCTGGCCGCCCCAGGACTCTCTAGAACTTGGCTTTACACAGTTCTCAGCTCGATGGCCAACATTCTGGCCCCGACTGTATCTCGACTGATCTGTCATAGAGCCGCTCTTGGTCACACCGCCACTCGCTTGCCGCCAACGCTCCTGCAGATCAATCGCGTCTTGGATGTCGTGGATCAGCGAGGATATATCATCATGTTGCTGGCGCGCCACATCTTGAATCAAAAATCCAAACTCCGGACGCAACCCGGTAAGCACACGCGATTTGATTTCTTGCGTCGATAACGGTAGCTGCAACGCTAAAGCTTCAAGCCGCCGGGCATAACTACCGATATATTCACCCGTCTGCTGCCGACACGCACAAATTTCGTCTAGAAGAACACTTTGGTCTGCCTTTCGGTCAAAGGCAGCCATGAACATCGCCCGCCACTCATCAAAGTCACGACACTTGTGTCCATGGGTTGTGTACCATGTTCGGGCTTCTCCGCACATCTTAACGAACAGCACGCGACTTGTCTCCGCCCAGGACCACTCTCCAATCTTCTTCGCTAGCTCAAACATTTGGATCCACTCCCTGGCCGGCAAGCCTCTTTCTCCATAATACGAGTCTACTTGGCTACAAGCATCAACAAATGCTTCAGATCGCACAGCCACCACTTGTGTCGCCGCCGGTGCCATAGTTCGCTGTAGGCTGTTCTGTCCCCGGTACTTCTGTTTTCAGCACTTTCTCCATTACGAATTTTTGAAATTCTTCCTGCTGTTTCTGAAATTCTTCCAGCCTTCTATGGTTATCTGCAGCCATATTCTGCATCATTCTTGCTAGCGCACCAACAGTATCTTCGAGTGACTTGTTGTCCGTCTCCTCCATTTTGTTCTGACTGCGTCTTCGGCTGCCACCACCAAGCCACACCAAAAAATCACTGAGTCACTCACTTTGGTCGTTCTGCCGATCCAGGCCTAACTCGAATCTACGCTATCTCAAGCCACCAGCCGCAAGTCTGTGCGTCCGCACGTTACGACGAACGGAGACCCCACCGCTGCCACCAAAATGTATGCATAAAAAAAATTGTTATCTTCTGCCTACGTAGTAGAGGATCCCAGAGAGTACAACTGAATGGCTTTCAACAGCGCAAGGTTTATTAAAAAAACATAAACAACTTCAACTTCGGCCAACCGCCGCTCATACGGCTACACTGCCGACAACTACGACGTCTTACGTCGTTCACGTAACTTCTCTGCGACCCGATCTCCTCGCAACATGTTCGCTAAACATCTTTCTCAACGATGAAGCCGGTTCCCCTTTCCCCCTTCTCTAATTCTTCCCCTACCTCCACTGACTCTGCTGTCTGCTCGAATCTTGTAGAGACACAACAAAGTAGTCATACAAAGAAGGGGGACTTATTATTGTTCTTATTAAGGTCCTGCTTCTCGACAGCACGGGTAAACTACCTGCTTCGTAGGATTGACTTAACGCAAGGTATAAATCAATTAGAACAATTGAACACCCACACGTTGAACTCCCTGTCTTCCTTACTTAACCTAACTTTACCGGAGGCAGCTTGCAGGCAAGCCCTTCTGCCCGTGGCAAAAGGAGGCCTAGGTATTCCAGACGCTGCCTTGGTCGCAGGTCCCGCGATGGTTGCCTCAATGTCTAGCGCCTGGCAAAGGGCGTTAAGAATACTAGATCCCCCAGCTGTCAAACGCTTACGTACTGTACTAGAAAATGTACTAGAAAAAAAACAAAGAATGTCTCTTAGCACGCACTGGAGCAGCCCCTCCGGAGAATCCGATTTCCCAGGCAAGCTGGACCGCGCCAGTTGGAGGATATGCAACTAGCCAATCTCCTCAATTCAGCACAAGACGAGGTGGACAAAGCACGGCTTCAAGCAGTTTCATCTAGTGGTGCTGGTGCATGGCTCAATGCTCTACCGAGTGCACCCGCCATGGCGGTGCTTGGTACCTTGTATCCAGGTGGTCGACACCAGGCCTGGAACTAGGGCTGGTGTAGTTTCTCGTCACGTTCGCTGGGGGACAATTGTTTACATCCCGTTATGAGCTAAATAAAATTATGGCACTAAAATACTTAACATATTTAAGTAGTAAGCCATGAACTGTAAAATCGGTTATCAGGTATGATTTCTCTAGTGTGGGCGCTTGGTTTGATTGCCTGTGTCTCGTAGTGTCGTGTCGCACGTCTATTTCAGCCAGTTTGTATATGCCATTCAAATAGATATTCATTAGGCGTATCTATCTTCGAGGGTGTGTTGTGTGTTCGCCAAAGGTCCGCTAGAAGCTCACAAATACTTTAGCCGATTGCAGTTAATACGACGCAACACCAACACTTTCGTTAAGAAGTTAGCTTTAATGCACTTCTAAGTGCACATAACAGGGGGTCTAATATTATTCTAGTTAGGTAAGGCCAAAGGACCTGTATTTCATACAAGGCTGTTGGCGCTGGTTTCAGGTAACTGCACGTAAAATTCTTAGGATGTTTAGGGTCATCCTCTTACAAGGCAGCTTATCAAAGGTAGCTCCTACTGTTTCTCAACTAACTGAACGAAGTAAACAGAGTTACCATGTCTTAAACAAAAGCGTAGTTATTTATGTGATTTATAATGAGGGCATAGTCAGGTGGGTAGTTTTTTGTCGAAGTACTGCCGTACAATTCTGGTGGGGCGTGGAAAAGATATATTTTAGTAGGCTTACCAAGTCCCACTGCTAGCTGCCGTTGACGATATATAATATATATGCGTATTATACCAAACCGTAAACTCTTGGTGATTCGATATATATATATATATATATATATATATCGGTGTTTGGCGCCATGGAGTACGGACGTGTGTATACGGAGCTCCGAGTGGTTACGCTTGTTTGTGTGAATGCAAGAAAGGAAACGCAGAGAGTGGCATACCGTAGTGATGTGTGAAGTTGGTGGTGATCATTTCGGTGTGTTGTGCGTGGCCGTGCGACGAAGGGGTAAGGAGTTAGGCCGCAGTAAAGTTTAGTTAAGTCCATTACAGCAGGGTGAAGCAAAACGAAACCACCCACGCAGGCGTCGAGAGTCTACGAGCGGTCCGGCGCGCATTCAAATTCAAACTATAACGGCTGCTCAGCTAAAGTGAGTTAACACAGTGTTTAGGCGTCTTTAGGTGAGTGCACGAACTTTAATATGGCAAGTGATGCCGGATCATCGCCAGGTGGGATAGGGTCAACGAACCCAAAGGATTCAACTATGAATCTCCCAGGCCAAACGCGCAGTGGCAGCATAAGATACGTGCCGGCCAGTTCATTGTTAGTATGCAATTGTGGAGGAGTAATAGAGAAGAGAAAGGCTACTGAGCGCAGTCTTCCATATATAGGCTGCGTCCGCCTGTGAAATGAAACCGCGACTGACAGCGATGATGGAGCTGGCGTAGAAGAGCGCTAAGACATGGTGCGATATAGCACAAGCTATGCAGGATCGCTGGCAAAGCATTATGACAGATGTCCAGCAGAGACAAAAATGAATCGAAGAGAGAGAGACTCAAGTTGAGGAGAAATAGAAGCGCGCATTAGTCTTACAGCAAGAACTGGCTGTAATGATCGAAAAAATAAAGCAAACTGTGAACGCTAATGAAAAGCAACGGCATATTAGCGACAGCAATGAAATAGTGGTTGAACTGAAAGAAAGGCTGGCTGCTGTTGAGGAGACAACGTCAACAGTAGCGGCAAATGTTGAAGAAATGGAAAAATGGATCCGGGAAAAAAGAATGAAGACGGGAGGCGCGCCGTTGAAGAGGAGACAGTAGTGTTAGACTTGAGCCACAGTGGCGAAGAGGAAGAAGAAAGAGATGACGAAGAGGGCGGTGCGACGGAGGTGAAAGGATGCAGGAGACGACAACAACAGAGGAGCAGAAACGAGATCGCCAGAGGGGATGCGCGGATGCGCGTGGAGAAGAGAGAGGAGGAGGCGTGTCAGCGAAAGGAAGAAGAAAAGGTGCTAGCGGTCGAGAAACAGCAGCAGCAACATCAAACGCTACAACAACAAGAGCAGATATCTCGGATAAGTTCAAGCGATCGAACAGGGGAGGCGGTGGCTATTAGACCAATGGGAAAACGGGTGGTAGTTGCTGGAGATTCAAGCGTATGCAGAATAGAAGAACAGGTTAATCGGGTGGCTACTAATGCAGGGGGAGTTTATTTTATCTCTATGAGGAGCCAAGGTTGTAAGGGATATTGTAGCAGCAACTAAGCAAGCTATCAAAATGTACGGTAATGTAGAACATAGGCTGGTGTTTCATGGGGGACTGGTAGATGTTTTTCAGGCCCGGGATATGGAAAGTGCTGTAAATACGATTAGCACACAGGATCTACAATATCTAATAGAATTTTGCAAACGGCAAAACGTAGTGTTGACAGTGTGTTCGCTTCCAATGGTGGTGGATGCTAAAGAAGGACGGGACTATCGGGGTACATGCAAGGCAGTGAATAGGAAGATAATGCAGTTGGTCAGGGCAGCAAATTACGAATACTTGTTTCTTGAATACATTCAAGACAATCCAAGGGCCATGGCCTCTGATGGAGTGCACTACGGGGAGGTAGGTGCTGTACTAGCGGCACGGCCAACTGGCAAGAGGGCGTGCGATTGGCACAATGTTAGGCCTATAATAATTAAAGTAATCAATGCGCAAGTAGGACATACAGGAACGGAATACGGTAGGGGGACGCAGACGTGGAATCAACAAAATCGGGACAGCGCAATTTTTTTAGGCACGCGGTATGGGCATTTAAACGAGAAGGGAACGGTAGGGTACAGACACAGACACACAGGATGGGACAACAGATACAGGGACAAAAGAGAGAGGAGGGGACAATATGGATACAGGGAAGAGTGGGACAGCAGGTACAGGGGAAATCACGACAACATGAGCTACTTCCCGAGGGAGGGGGAACACATACGAGCAGTGGAGATCAAGGGGGCATTGGAGGTCATCAGACGGTTGGCTATCAGTGGCATACAGAGGAGGAGATGAAGGTTGACGTAAGATCCAAAAGAGGAAGCAGAGCAAAATGAAACGTGCAAGGAAGTTGAGATTGCTAAAAGGAAAGCGGGAAAGGGGCGGGGTAGAATGGGTATACGATAATTCAAGAGCGAGTGGGCTATTGGCAGATGCCAGGGCAGGGATGTTGGATACAAGTATTCATAGAGGTAAATATAAGGAGATGCAAAGTACAGAATGTCGAGCATGTGGGCTAGATAATGAGTCAAACGAAAGTATTAGTAAAGAATGTATAGCCTTAGGGGGGGGGGCAGAGATATAGATCTGTCGGAGGACCTAATGGAAAGCAAATACTTAGTAGGTATTGAAGTAGATATGTATTATATGGATGCGTAGGTAATAAACATGCTGCCGCTCGAAGCGCCCCTGATATAAAAGAGTGACATGTGTATTTAGGTATACATGCCAAGCGAACAATAAATCAATCAATCAATATATACGTTCTCTGACTGCGCCACTGTTGTAGGGATTAGCTACTATCTAGAGTTGCTGTGTTATAAATATATATATATATATATATATATATATATATTGATTTGATACGATTCCAGTATATTTATTGATTTATTCGCTTGATAAGTGCGTACACATATCAGCCTTTTATATCAGGGACGCTATAACGCTGAACCTATTAATTACCTATATCGTACACCCCGTTTTTCCCTTATGTGTTGAGCACCTTCTATCGGGATAGCCGTTGTTTCGTTATCTCTATCTGTGCCTTTTCTGCATCCTTGCTGAATCCTAGCGCCTCCCCTAATTCTAAATGCCTAGAGTCTCCCAATCGTTCACACTCCCTAACCAGATAATCTACTGTTTCCTCTCTCTCTTCCTGGATGTCGACACACCGTTGTTTTTAATTCCTCGTAGCAGTTTTGCTGCAAACTCCGCTTAACCTTGTATTATTGTATAACCATGCTACTCTACATCTTCCCGATTTCATTTTCCCGTATACTTCTTTTAAACTAGTTTTCTACATAAGAGTTGTCCGTTGTTGTTGTAGTCGACTCTATTTGGATTTTCTGGAATTCGATATTGTTATGAGATATGTAAGCTTACTCTTTAGTATTTGCTACTTTCTTTTTGTTTACTTTCTCAGTTCAACTGTTTAACTGTTTGTTTATTGACATTTCTTGTAGATAATTGCACACATTAATTCCAAGCTCCATTAAGCACATAGCTTGTTCGGGGCCTCTTTTATGAATAACAATGTATAATTTGTATATGCCATTCTCACCTATTTACAATATATTGCAACATGGCTGTAGTTTTTTTTTTTTCGGTAGATGTTTATTGTCATAGGCATACAATTATGGGGAATAAAACAGTTTCTACGGGATCTCCGTCTGGCCTCAGCTGACTATTCTGACTAAGACCGACAGGCTCCTTCACTGCCGGAATGTGGGCCGAGTGAAGAGCACGGAAGATAACGTCGTTGATGGCGAAATGACGTGAGTGGCGCCCAGCGCTATAGCGACACCACAAGGCGTGTTCACCCGTGGCACTTACCGGTGCTCTGCATAGACTGCATGGGTGGGGTGCGCAAACGACCTCCCCAAGCCGTAAGCCGGAAACGATGCGGAGTGTGTTGTTGTCCAGCATCGTTCCCAGCTGCGGCGAGGGGAGGGCTTGAAGCCACTTGCCACTGATTTGATCAAAGCACGCTTTCAGACGGGCCTTCCCTGAGCTGTCGGGAACCTGATTTTCTAGGTCGCGTTGGAGCCGAGATACCACGATTCGATCCAGAGATCCTTGCGCTATGTGCTCCGGCACTGAATCCCACTGGTCGCGAAAGTTAGCGAGTGCTGCCTGCGTTGAGTCGGCAATCCAGCTATCAGTCGAAGGGGCCCCGATGGCGACGACAAGCTTTTTAACTTCGGACAACGAGCCCAGGTAGCAAGATAGGGCAATATCGACCGATCTGCGTACACCTAGGCCCCCAGCACTAACGGGAAGTGCAGCTTGAGTCCAAGACCGATCCTTTAAATCAACGTTTAGCAGGGATTGTAAGGTCTCCCGGAGTATCTCATCAAAGCAATGTAGTAGGTCGCGTCTTCTGAACGCTGGCGAACATCGAAGTTGGTACATTAAGCGAGGCGTTGAGAGACTGCTGTAGTTTTATATCACTTTCAACCAGATACCAAAGTTCCAAAATAATGCTCTTTGAGATCGCATTTAAATTCGAGCAGGGACTTTGTCTGCCTAACGGAGGCCGGTACTTTGTTCCAGTAGGAAGCCCCAATGTTTCTGATTGATAGCTTTGACTGGTTGGAGTTGGCAGATTGATGCGTTACCCCTTGACAGAGTAAGCAGATTTGATGCGTTACCCCTTGTAGATATGGGTGTTGCTGATGTTGCCAGACCATATAAGTTTGGATGCACTCCAAGGAGTATACGCTTAATTGCAACTACGATACAGTATTCCATAAGTTTTGGGAGTAACATGTACCACTAAAATGCTTAATAAGTATTTTAGTGCTACGCGTTACCCCTGATCGTTCGTGCTGTGTATTCATATTTGCCTTTATATAACAACTGATATTAACTGCATGCGTAATACTAATATTTATAAACACAGTTTGGTACTATACATGATTGATAAATAAACATATTTGAAGTTAAAGTAACTAGTTGTTAGATGCACATATGCTTTATTAATCATTGATTGGTTCACACATTGCTTGCAGGTTAAAACTGTTCCTCCATGGCGTTCACACTTGCACTCAGGGGACACTTCGCATACTTCTCACGCCTGCATATTTTCGTATGGAAACCATGGAGTGCAAAATTAGTTATCAAGTATATTTTTTTTAATCGGGGGGGGGGGGTGGATGGCAATGCACCATCTCTTCTTATTGAGACATCTGTGCTCCCCGTTTTTTTTCGATTATGGTCGATTATTAGTCCACTCCGGCATTCACCTTGTCTAACTTGGGAACCTTGAAAACCAATTTAAGAATGGCCGGTTTGGTTCTCGAACCCAGGCCTCCCGAATGCAAGGCAAAGGCTTTTGCCACTAAGCCATCTTGCTCGGTCTTTTTGTTTATCTAGTGTGGGCGTTTGGCCTTATTGCCTATGTCTCGTAGAACAGCACGTCTAATTTAGCCAGTTTTTTATCCTATTGAAAGAGATATTCATTGGGCGTATCTATCCTCGAAGGTGTGTTGTATGTTCGCCAAAGGTCCGCTAGAAGAAGGCGCGTAGAAGCCCACAAATACTTTAGCCACTTGCAGCTAAGACGACGCAACAACAACACTTTCTTTAAAAATGTAGTTTTAATGCACTTGGGGGTCTGATATTATTCTGAGTTAGGTAAGGCCAATTGACCTGTATTCCACATAAGGCTGTTGCCACTGTCTCCAGGTAATTGCATGTAGGATTCCTAGGATGTTTAGGGCCATACCCTTGCAAGGCAGCTTATTAAAGGTAGCTACTATTGTTTCTCAGCTAACTCAACGAAGTAAATTGGGGTTTCCATGTCTTAAACAAAAAAGCATAGGTATTTGCGTAATTCATAATGAGGGCATATTCAGGTGAGGAGTTTTTTTTGTCGAAGTACTGCCATACAATTCTGGCGGGGCGTGGGGAAGATATGATGATTTGGCTTGGTGATTCGACAGATATATATATATATATATATACGTTTTCTGACTGCGCCACTGTCGTAGGGACTATGTACCATCTAGAGTTGCTGTGTCATTCTGAAGAGACAAGAAATGTCTGGTAGAATCAATTATTATTAATATGCTGGCTAGATCTATATTAACCGAATATATATAGGACTACCGTATGAAAAAGGTATTAGAATGGCAAAGCTAATCCTAGATAACTCAATTGTCAGTTTGGCACCAAGCCACACGATCAACTCTTGGTGGAATGAAGGTTTAAATAGAGGTTTGCAACAAAGAAGACACCTGTCCAGACAACATCGAAAGGCGGTACGCCAAAACGACATGGAGCAAGCAGATAAGCTGTGGAGGGAATACATGGAAGTAAAAATGAAACTTGCGAGGATATAGCCAACGCCATAAGACTAGACAAACTTAAAGATTTAAAAAACATAACAAACAATAGTGCAGGGAAGAGGATGACACGTTTCTGGGAATACATAAAACAGCAGGATGAAATAGCTGGAGATAACGAAAGAGGAAAGGAAAAAGAATACACAAAACAAGAGGCACTAAAGATAATAAATGAGGCACTAAATACTATGTTTGACGCTGAAATATAAGAATTACAAAATCAGCAAGCACATGTAAGAAGAGCGGATATTGGCTGGAGGACAAGTTAGGAAGAGATCGAACAGGTTATTAGATCAAAAGACACAAAACCGCGTGTAAAGAGGATGGGGTATCGCTAAAAATGATTAAGAATATTGGCACGCCAATGTACGAATACCTGGCGGGTGAATTCAACAAGATTCTTGCTGGAGAGGAGATCCCTCAAGAATGGTTAACAAAAAGAGTCGCCTTCATTCCAAAGCCAGGGCGGAAAACACGAAATGGTCCAATCGCAGACCAATAACGGTAACAAGCGTTGTGTACAGGATATTTGCTGCCATTCTTAGAGACAGGCTACAGGACCAGCTGGAAGAGATGAAACTAAAAAGACCATGGCAGAGTGGTTTTAGAACAGGCACGAGAATAGAGGATATTCTTTTCGTATTAACGGAAAGTATCTATTGGGCCAGATCTAGAAAACAGAACTTAGTTGCAACATTTCTGATATCCGACCGGCCTACGATACGGTCGATGGAAACACTCTTTGGAACAAGATAAGTCGAATCTTGGTTTTAAAATGGTTTCCGCTAGAGGTGATGATATAGCATCCCTCCGATCGTGTGTCCTGTTGTTTGCTATATATATATATATATATATATATATATATATATATATATATATATATATATATATATATATATATATAGATATATATATATATATGTGTGTTGTTGTGTGTTGCTCGTCCAGCTGATCAGTCGCACCACACCGAGCTCCGTTCAATTCGTGTCCCATCTCGCGTATTTTGAGTGGATTGACCTGGAGCTTGTCACACACCACCGTGAACACAAGCGCTACCAACCTGCCAAAAACCAACCGGCAGTTCAGCGTATGCTGCTAGTTTTTAGCAACATTTGTTTTTAGCTTGTGTGTGCGTTCTATTTGATGGCAATCTACCACTGCGTGTGTATTGTCTGTGTTTGACTATCAACAACACAGTGAGCTTATAACCTTTGATTGTGGAGTCAAGTGCAGTAGGTAGAACTTTTATCGGCAATTAACAAAAAAAATTGGTAGTATTGTGAAGTTCTCAGTGATTCATTGAGAATTTTGCAATTTTCTAACTATACCCCCTTTGTTTACCTTTCTGCCCCAGACACACGCTACTGCATGTCCTGCATAATTCATCGAACATATGAGTGCGGGTCAGATCTAAACAGTTTTAACCGATTCTAGTTCTTAAATATGTATATATGATTTATTAAATGTACATACTCATTACAAGTATCATTCCGGTCATCATTTACCAATGTATGTAGGTTGTACGCTGTATTATAGCCATAACCTGTAGTAGCCAATTATAATCATATTATATAATTGTACTGACTACTACGAAATGCACTAATTTGTTTTGAGATTTGTAAAAACCGACTGCACATATTTAGACGTTCATTACGCCAGCCCACAATCGTAGATTATATTATAGCTCATCGCATTAAAATTGTAGAGAGATGAATTGCTCGCGTTGCAGGAGTGCTCTTGCAGGGCTATCCTTGGTGTGCAGGTCCTGCAACCAAGGAGTCCACGTGGGCTACCTGCTTCCATGTGAGAGAGAATCGGCGTCGGCGGCCACCCAGGCCGGGTGGAGGTTCAAGATTTGCGCTCTAGCCGCCACTACCACCGACATCCACGCCCTGATGGGGCAGCTCGAAGCCAGCGACGCATCGAACCCTCTTCAGCACTGCATTGGATTTCCCTGCGTCGAAATTCTCGCGCTGAGGAACCGGCTAGAGGCTTTTGAGGCTAGGAGCTCGATGGAGGTAGAACCCGCACCCCCGGCGGCGCCGGAAGCAGCCAGTCCCAGAGTCAGCGGGAGAGTCCGCCGCCGAAAAAGACCGCTTTGCTCGTCGGAGATCGTCAAGTGGACGCCATCAGGTCCACCTTAAAGGGGTACTTCTCCAAGAAGACTTCGCTGGTCGTGAGGTCCTGCGTTAAGGATACAAATGCTATCCTAAAGGCCGCAGAGGAAAGTCTTGGCAAGACTGAAGGGCCCGTCAGCCTCTTCCTGGTCGCCGGCTATGAGGAGTGTGCCAACCTGAACAAAGTGGCCTTCCTCGGGCCCGTGGTGGACTTCGCCAGGAAGTTCACGGTGTCCAAGCCTGACTCCAACCTGCACATCCTGTTCCTCCCACTGTTCAACCTGGAGTGCAAAGAAGCTAACGACACGCTCGTCCTGAAGAGCCTGATAAGCTGATGGAGCGCTAAGAGTACTCCTACAAGGGCGAGCCGGGGGAAAAGTAGCCTTAGCCATTGCGCGCAAGGTGAAAACTTTTTTAGGGGTGAGCTTGCAAATTGTGACAGATTGCCTGTAAAAGAGCATGACAATAAAACAGCCTGATGAAGATGATGATGATGCAGAAGCAACCCCAGGCGGCCGATCAGGGCCGAAGGGACAAAAGCAGCCGCGTCTCGCAGAAGTACGTATCCAAGAAGGCACCGCTCGTAAAGCCCAGGAAAGACTTTCCGCAGCCCCCCAGCGACCGCCAGCGTCGTGGCAACAAGGGCGACAGACGGGGTGGGAGGCAGCTCCGCAGCAACCCCAGGGAGGACTTCAGGGATTACTGAGCGCCGCCTCGGGAGACGCTGCAGCAGCTCGTCATGCAGGCCGTCCAGGAGGCGATGAGCAAGCAGGGAGGTTCGAGCAAAAAAGACCGAGGCACTTCCAGCTCTCGGAGCAGCCTGCGCTAGAGAAACTAAAAATTGTCCAATGGAACTGCGAGGGTGCCTCGTCACTGGCACTCCTCGCTTCCTTATGTCTAGAGGGAATTGACATCTTAGTGCTGACCGAGACCTGGGCCTTGGCCTAGCTCATGCTCTCGCACAGCGGCAAGCTGGCCGCAGCAGGGCGGTGGAACGTCTGTGTTCTACACGCAGCGAGTTGGAGAGGTGAAGGTCAAGATCGCCGAGGACAACCTGGTCGTTCTACAATGTGTTCACCTCAACTTGATCGCGGGTTATGTCCGGCCAGAGAATAAGAAAAATACGACTGTGATGGTGGAGAAACTCAGCCGTTGCTTCCAAGCCCTGAACAACGACGCCCCCATCGTGGCGGCCGGAAACTTCAATGCGAGGCTGGATCAGCCTGACTCACAGCGCACGATGGCACTGGTGGAGACCTTCTCGGACCTCGGCTGTTGGGTGGCCAATGACACAACTACCCCCATCTTCGAGAGCTTCATGGGATCGTCAATTATCGACATCTTCGCCACAAGTTTACTATGGGCTGCTCTTCCTTTTCTCAGTAACATCACCAATCATAGTCATCTGTTTCCCAATCATGCAATTATTATTATTTTATTGTTCTGGGATAAGAGGTCGGAAGCGTCTACCAGTTCAGGTTGAAATTCTATAGGTTACTGCGTGTGGAGCGTCATTGAGCAAGAGTCTCAATACAAAACTCATAGGCATAACAACACACATTTGCGTACTGCCTCCAAATAGCGGGCATTGCAAATCTTGTTGTCACCATTTCCATCTCCGTTCCATCTCATCATCATCATAAGGAATTTAGATAGATAGACAAAGTCACTAACAAGAAGCAGTGGTGGTAGTGCGGAACAAAGAAAGAGTTTCTCTCACACAAACATGACAGTTATATAATACATATATCAAGCACTTGCTAGTGAAGGTTCTCTATCGGCTCTGTAATAGTGTGTATAATTCGCCTTTACGTGCTTGCGTCGACGGGAACAGTTTGCTAATATTGTCTAAGTTGTTTATGTAGGATAGCAATGTCTGTTAAGCAGCGCGGGCATAGACAGCGTCGGTTGGCGGCAATACCGAAGCAAGCTAACTATATGGCGCTAAATAGAAGATGCCGCCACCTTACTAGCGAAGACGCGGGAAGTCACTAAATGCGCGGGCAATCTGTGAGTATATAAGAAGGCATGAGAATAAATGAGTCAGTGGTCTGCGAGCCAGGCAGAGGACGTGTGTTGTTTGAGAGAGAGCCTAGCGAACTCGTATCGGTCGTCGTCCGGTCGTTAGAGTGGTGGATACTACAGTTTATCGGCGGAATAATTCAATCATATAACAATAAATAGCACTACATGGTTTATAATACATGCTTTATTAAAGATTGTATATGGGGCTGCATGTGCATTTTTGGCGCTGTTTTCTGGCGAATTGACCTGCTTGTCCCTCTCACTCTAGTCTATTTTTCTTTATCATGAGTAGCTCTCGCTCGTTGCTGCATTTGTAGCCGTAGTAGAGTTGAAATATGTGTAGCTGTTCTCGTCTGTCGTGGTCAAATTCGAACTCGCTTCGCTGTTGTAGCAAGCAGTCCGGCAAGCACAGACGCACGCAGGTTGTAGTTAATTCAAATGTTTCTGCTAGAGCATCATAGGCGAGATTTAGAGACGCCGGAAAGCCACATGCCTCAGCGGCCGTTGTCGGCCACCAAAAACTGCTAAATTGACGACATTTTCCCACGTTACCATGGCACAGCGATGATGACCTCACCACTTTCAATCACTCGAGCGTCGATTACTCACGCGCCACAGGTGTTTCTACTCAGCCGATTCTACATTGTGTACTCAGCTCGGGTCCACGGACGTAAATACGTTTGTCGTTCTTATGAAACAACCAGGGGTTCTCTAGTACACGCGAGCAAATGGGGACAAATCCCCTCTGGCTTAAACATCGTACCGCAATTATTCATAACGGCTGTTTACTTGGCGACCGGTAGCACCGTCCAACTCCCACCTTTGTTTTAATATTTTTTCTCAGGTTATTTCGACAAAGTGGCGTTGTGGGCCATGATTAGCCAATATATTATTGACGCTTGCTTATGTTTTTGTATGTGCGAAAAAATGTTAAAAATATGCGGCAAAACGACGAAAAAGCAGAAAGGAATCAAATGTAAAAACGAGTACAAATGCTTAGGAGTTATAATAGAAAATACGCCTGATTAGAAAAGAACCAGCTGAAAATGGTCAAGCGATTATAAGAAGGAAAGCTTTGTAAAGCTGCAACAGATTTATAGTGACCAAAGAGCTTTGGAAAAGCATGCTTTTGCCAACAGTGACATACGCTAGCGCTATTGTGACAGTTTATGAAAGGGGAGTTCGGAGTCTCCAGCTTCTGGGCAAGGGCAGCACAAGTAAAAATTTGCGTGTGCAAGCCGTCTAAAAAACAGCTGCAGATCACTGTGCTTGGCAAAGGGATTAGGTTTTAGTAATAAATCAATATGGCAAAAGATAAATGAAACCACACTCAGGCTAGGGAAATGGCATATTTTGTAAGAAACCATGAGATAACAACCCGCTTAACCAAACCATTGTGATAATCCAATTAATAATATAAACACATTACAGACGAGGACGTTTGTAGAAATACTAATAATGATACCATCGTAATAATATAAAAGTATACGAAGCCCGCGGCATGCTGGCTGCACAGCGAACTCATCTGATTCATAAGATATTCCACAAGGAATGGTAACTTATATATATATATATATATAATAAAGTTTATTTCGGTATAATACATTAGGTATATATATATATATATATATATAGTGACGAACATCAACACAGCTCAACAGCAAAACAGCCAACTACTACGCCGTCGCAACATCGAGATCGGCGATATGCATACGCAATAATGCACGTTGCGCCACATCCATAACAGGCAGAATCATCATCAGACTTACGTACCTGACCTACGGCGGCGTCAGCGCCGAAGCCAACGCCCCCTATGATAGGGCGCATTTCGAACCGACCAATCAGCGAAGAGGACAGGTGGGACTTTCGAGATGTTGAATGTTCGAGAAGATTCATCGTCTACGGACGGTACGGCGTCCCTTGGGTGAATAACTAGACCGAGAAAGCTTGGATCATTCTCTGCTCGGCTGCGCTACGCGCCAGACGTACGTCGTGTTCGTTGTCGTTCATCGCTGTTAAGTCTCTTGTTTTGTAGTTACCGTCCTGCTGAGTTTACATTTGCCAGTTTACTTAGCGTGCGTAACAGACCATCGTTACATTTTGGTAACTAACAACTTTATATTACTTACAGTACTTATTATTACTTACTAGTAGCATTATAGTTGTTTTCAAGTCAATTTTAAATGTTTCAGGTGTCCGTAAGCGATGTAGCTTCAGTACGTGTGCCCGTAGTCATTCTGATGGATATCTAAAAAGAGAGCTAAAACGTACACATGTATTCTGTGCTTTTGCCCAATTTGCGTTTCTTCTATGAACGTCGAAAACTATTATTTCGTGTTCTGTATTGAAAGCAACTAAAACCATTGACCATCATCTAAAAAAACCTCCTCTCATTTATGCTAGTTCATGCTGACGCTTCGGGATGCCTCGGGCTATCACATAAGTCAATTTTTGTAACATCATTTAGTCTACTGTGGATTCATATTTGCCTTTATATAACAACAGATATTAACTGCATGCGTAAAACTAATATCTATAAAGACAGTCAGGTAATATACATGATTGATTAACAAACATATTTTAATTTAAAGCAATTAGTTGTTTGTTGCACATATGCTTTATTAATCATTGACTGGTTCACACATTGGTTACAGGTAATACTGTTCCACGGCGTTTACACTTGCACTCAGGGGACACTTCGCACACTTCTCACGCCTGCCTAATTTTGTATGGAAACCATGGACTGCAAAATCGGTTATCAGGTATGGTTTCTCTAGTGTGGGCGTTTGGTCTTGTCTCGTAGAACAGCGCGTCTATTTCAGCCATTTTTATCTCATTCAAAGAGATGTTTTTTGGGCGGACCTATCTTTGAGAGTGTGTTGTGTGTTCGCCAAAGGCTAGAAGAGACGTAGAAGCTCACAAATACTTTAGCCAATTGCAGCTAATACGACGCAACACCAACACTTTCGTTAAGAAGTTAGCTTTAACGCACTTAGGGGGTCTGATATTATTCTGAGTTAGTTAAAGCCTGTATTCCACAGAAGGCTGTTGGCGCTGTCTTCAGACAATTTCATGTAGGATTCGTAGGATGTTTAGGGCCATCCCCACAAGGCAGCTTATCAAAGGTAGCTCCTATTGTTTCTCAACTAACTCAACGAAGTGAATTGGGGTTTCCATGTATTAAATTAAAGCATAGTTATTTGCGTAATGTATAATGAGAGCATAGTCAGGTGGGGAGTTTTTTTGTCGAAGTACTGCTGTACAATTCTGGTGGGCCGTGGGGAAGATATATTTTAATGGGCTTACCGAGTCCTAGATTTGTCACTGCTAGCTGCCGTTGACGATATATATATATATATATATATATATATACACGCTCTCTGACTGCGCCACTGTACTAGGGACTAGGCACCATCTAGAGTTGCTGTGTCATCCTGAACAGACAGGAAATGTCTGGTAGAGTCAATGATTATATATATGCTGGCCAGATCTATATTATCCGGGTATATATATATATATATATATATATATATATATAATTGTGTATTGATTGATTTGACATGTTTCCAATATATTGATTGGCTTATCTGCTTGATAAGTGTGTGTACGCATATCACCCTTTTATATCAGGGCCACAATAACGCTGGAGCGATTAATTATCTATAATATACTCCCCCGGTTTTTCCCTTATGTGTTACGGGATAGCCGTTGCTTCGTAGGCTCTATCTGTGCATTTTCTACATCCTTGCGTAATCCTAGCGCCTCCCCTAATTCTAGATGCCTAGTCTCTCCCAATCGTTTGCACTCCCTAACCAGATGATACCATTTCCTCTCTATTGCCGCATATCGGATAAACCGTTGTTTCTAATTCCTCGCAGCAGTTACACTGCAACATACCTGCTCTCGCATCCGTTAACAGTTTGCTGCCTCTTGTATTATCGTATAATCATCCTACTCCACCTCTTCACGATTGCATATTCCTGTAAACTTCCTTTAAATTAGTTCTCTACATAAGTGCTGTCCGCTACTTCTGTGTGTATACCTGCCTTTAGCCTACTTTTAATTTGCCCACTGGACATAGCAGGGTCTGTTCATTGTTTACTAAGCAATGGTTTGTGTTCGCCTGTTGTTGTTTTAATCTCAGGGACGTCATAAATATGGAATGAAGCTCTGTACGCACGTGAATGCAATGAACCCGACGCTTTGGAGGAAAGGGTACGTTTTATTAGAATTGCAATTATGCGTTAGGCATTCTATTAAGATCGTTTATGCCGTATACAAAGGCAAGTATAGGTACCTGATGCAGTTAGCTAACCTGAGTACACACAATAATACCCCTACTATCGTTTTCGTTAATCGTAACATAATAGGTCACGTATGACAGCAGATGTTTTGTCGTCTTATTCCAGCAAATTTCGCCGGAAACAGTCACCTAGCGTCTCTCCAATATGGAAGTTGACACCAGCCTGCCAGAGCGTGTAATAGTGCGCTGCTGCTCGAAATAATCAAGGAGAAGGATTCGCCTTGCCGATCAAGTTCAAGCGTTTGTCTTGCTAATCAAGTTCAAACGCTTGTCTTGCCAATCAAGTTCAAGCGTTCGTCTTGCCAATCAAGTTCAAACGCTTGTCTTGCCAATCAAGTTCAGGCGTTCGTCTTGCCGATCAAGGGCAAGCGTTCGTCTTGCCAATCAAGTTCAAACGCGTGTCTTGCCAATCAAGTTCAAGCGTTCTAAAGCTTTGCTATAAATTTAAATCACTGTTTGTATACTGCCACCGAAATCAACGAAGTGGCCAAACTTTAAAATTACTGCTCAGCAAAACCGTGCATAGATGTATTGCCCTTTATTAAACGATGTTTGTTATTATAAAACTACAGACTTCTTTCTTTAATACTATATATATATATATATATATATATATATAATGCTAAGTGCTAAGGTTAGTTCAAGCAAACGACATTTCTGACGCATTCGAGCTAAGTTCAGAGTTGAGAGTTGTAAGAAAGACTACGCTAAAACTAGAGACCCCCTCCTCAATAATTGTGAAGAATATTAATTCCATTTATATGACCTAGTCATGGGAGGGGTGACAGGAGGTACAAAGGAAATACCAAGGCCTTTGTGGTCATCGAGCTACCGCCGGTATATAAGTAATTATTTAACTATTTTAGTGCACAGCTTAGCTACAAGCATTGTTCCTTCCTGTATAAAAAAAAGTGTTTCCTGTGGGTTTTGAAGAGTAATGTGTGCGCCAATAATCCCACGCCTATCAGAAGACTAAGGACCAACACTGCAACATGTTTTAATGTAATTGAACCTGGTTTATGTGAAAAACAGATAAACAATATGTATCCCGTCGAAAACGGCAGACAATATATTTTCAGGCGTATTTTAATTTTGTTGTCTATTGCCTAATTGCGAGGATGTCTTTCTTTTCATAGCCGCACTCCATCTTTCCTTGGCTATTTCGTCAACTTTCTTGTTCACATCCTTGGTTATCTGCTTAGTTGCCATCACCTCGTGTTCTTTAACGGCCATCTTATTGCACTCAAATCCGCGTTCAAGAAACGTTAATCGTATTTTTCAATTGGTTATACTTCTCTCAGTCAGTTTTGCTGTGAGCAATTTGGCTGCCCAGTTTTAATCTTCGATATATGCAGCTAAGTTTTGCAGACGGCTTACATACGATATATTCATTGAGCTTGCCTTGTTCAGAAGCTGGAACCCTCGCACTCACCTTTGAAAAACTGTGCTGCGCTAATAGTGACTACATTATATTGCATGCCAGTCGACTGCCCGCTGTATTGTGTCAAGACTGTTTACCATGCTAGCGTCTAAACCCACAATAGCAGTAAAAGATGTCACTGTTGACACAAACATGCTTTTCCAGAGTTCCTTAGTCAATATATTGCAGCTCGACAAATCCTTCTCTCTTACAATATTTTTGTTACAATACTTCTAGGTCGTTTTTTTATTGCATGCCCAGCATTAAACATATTTTGCGTGTTTTCTATTATAATATATTCTATTATAACCTCTAAGTATCTGTAGACGTCTTTATATTCAATTTCCTTCCTCTGTAACTTTAGCGGCATCTTTCTGATATCTACGGAAAATATTACGTTGAACTCATGTCCAATCTTTTCCGCCGTTTCTCCGCATATGGCTAACATTTTTTGCATTTGGTCAACACTTTCTGCTAAAATCACCATGTCGTTTGCAAACTACATGACACAAGGTCGGATAGATACAATTCCATGATCTCTACTGTATACTATTTTAAAACCCAGATACTATTCATACACAGTGACCCCGAGGAAGGGCATCCTTGCCGAAGTCTTTTCTTGATCCGATCCTTGCAAAGATGTAACTCTTATCGTATATTTATTTAGTTATACTGACCCATTCCTGTATTTTTTTTATATAGAGGTAACTTGTAAGCCCGCAGCATGCTGGCTGCACAGCGAGCACATCTAATTCAAAATATATTCCACAACGAAAGATAAATAAAACTCATATATATATATATATATATATATATATATATATATATATATATATATATATATATATATATATATATACATATATATATATATATACATATATATATATATATATATACATATATATATTGACAAAGTTCGACACAACAACAGATCAGCCAACTACTACGCCGTCGATAACTGTAACTAATCAGTAGATAAAACACTACGGAACTAATCACATCATCCTGCGTGCACCGCGACGACCATAGAACCGTCATACAGCCACAACATCGAGACCGGCATAAACAACCCCTCACATGAGATCGCGCAGCTAGCTACATACTAACGACAATAATGCACGTTGCGCCACATCCATAACATCGGCAGAATCATCATCATCATTAGACTTACGTACCTGACCTACGGCGGCGTCACCGCCGAAGCCAACGCACCCTATGATAGTGCGCATTTCAAACCGCCAATCAGCGCAGAGGACAGGTGGGATATTTGAGATGTTGTATGTTGGAGAAGATTCATCGTCTTTACCATCATTATTACTATACGAACGCTGCGGCGTCCCTTGAGTGAATACATAGACCAAGGACGCTTGGCCTAGGATCATTCGCTGCTCGGCTGCGCTACGCGCCAGACGTACGCCGTGTTCGTTGTCGTTCATCGTCGCTCTAAAGCCTCTTGTGTTGTAGTTACCGTCCTGGTGAGTTTACATTTGCCAGTTCACTTAGCGTAACAGGCCACCTTTACATTTTTTAACTAACAACTCTACGTTACATATTATTACTTACTAGTAGCATTACAGTTGTTTTTAAGTCAATTTAAAATGTTTCAGATTTCTGTAAGCGATGTAGCTTCAGTACGTGTTCACGTAGTCATTCTAATGGACATCTAAAACGAGAGCTAAAACGTACACTTGTAAATAATTGGAATGGTCTAATATCTGAGTGTAGTACATTTCTTACGGATTTTAGTTCGTTCACGTCGGCTCTGTAATAGTGTGTATAATTCGCCTTTACGTGCTTGCGTCGACGGGAACAGTTTGCTAATATTGTCTAAGTTGTTTAGGTAGGATAGCAATGTCTGTTAAGCAGCGCGGGCATAGACAGCGTCGGTTGGCGGCAATACCGAAGCAAGCTAACTATATGGCGCTAAATAGAAGATGCCGCCACCTTACTAGCGAAGACGCGGGAAGTCACTAAATGCGCGGGCAATCTGTGAGTATATAAGAAGGCATGAGAATAAATGAGTCAGTGGTCTGCGAGCCAGGCAGAGGACGTGTGTTGTTTGAGAGAGAGCCTAGCGAACTCGTATCGGTCGTCGTCCGGTCGTTAGAGTGGTGGATACTACAGTTTATCGGCGGAATAATTCAATCATATAACAATAAATAGCACTACATGGTTTATAATACATGTTTTATTAAAGATTGTATATGGGGCTGCATGTGCATTTTTGGCGCTGTTTTCTGGCGAATTGACCTGCTTGTCCCTCTCACTCTAGTCTATTTTTCTTTATCATGAGTAGCTCTCGCTCGTTGCTGCATTTGTAGCCGTAGTAGAGTTGAAATATGTGTAGCTGTTCTCGTCTGTCGTGGTCAAATTCGAACTCGCTTCGCTGTTGTAGCAAGCAGTCCGGCAAGCACAGACGCACGCAGGTTGTAGTTAATTCAAATGTTTCTGCTAGAGCATCATAGGCGAGATTTAGAGACGCCGGAAAGCCACATGCCTCAGCGGCCGTTGTCGGCCACCAAAAACTGCTAAATTGACGACATTTTCCCACGTTACCATGGCACAGCGATGATGACCTCACCACTTTCAATCACTCGAGCGTCGATTACTCACGCGCCACAGGTGTTTCTACTCAGCCGATTCTACATTGTGTACTCAGCTCGGGTCCACGGACGTAAATACGTTTGTCGTTCTTATGAAACAACCAGGGGTTCTCTAGTACACGCGAGCAAATGGGGACAAATCCCCTCTGGCTTAAACATCGTACCGCAATTATTCATAACGGCTGTTTACTTGGCGACCGGTAGCACCGTCCAACTCCCACCTTTGTTTTAATATTTTTTCTCAGGTTATTTCGACAAAGTGGCGTTGTGGGCCATGATTAGCCAATATATTATTGACGCTTGCTTATGTTTTTGTATGTGCGAAAAAATGTTAAAAATATGCGGCAAAACGACGAAAAAGCAGAAAGGAATCAAATGTAAAAACGAGTACAAATGCTTAGGAGTTATAATAGAAAATACGCCTGATTAGAAAAGAACCAGCTGAAAATGGTCAAGCGATTATAAAAAGGAAAGCTTTGTAAAGCTGCAACAGATTTATAGTGACCAAAGAGCTTTGGAAAAGCATGCTTTTGCCAACAGTGACATACGCTAGCGCTATTGTGACAGCTTATGAAAGGGGAGTTCGGAGTCTCCAGCTTCTGGGCAAGGGCAGCACAAGTAAAAATTTGCGTGTGCAAGCCGTCTAAAAAACAGCTGCAGATCACTGTGCTTGGCAAAGGGATTAGGTTTTAGTAATAAATCAATATGGCAAAAGATAAATGAAACCACACTCAGGCTAGGGAAATGGCATATTTTGTAAGAAACCATGAGATAACAACCCGCTTAACCAAACCATTGTGATAATCCAATTAATAATATAAACACATTACAGACGAGGACGTTTGTAGAAATACTAATAATGATACCATCGTAATAATATAAAAGTATACGAAGCCCGCGGCATGCTGGCTGCACAGCGAACTCATCTGATTCATAAGATATTCCACAAGGAATGGTAACTTATATATATATATATATATATATAATAAAGTTTATTTCGGTATAATACATTAGGTATATGTTAATATATATATATATATATAGTGACGAACATCAACACAGCTCAACAGCAAAACAGCCAACTACTACGCCGTCGCAACATCGAGATCGGCGATATGCATACGCAATAATGCACGTTGCGCCACATCCATAACAGGCAGAATCATCATCAGACTTACGTACCTGACCTACGGCGGCGTCACCGCCGAAGCCAACGCCCCCTATGATAGGGCGCATTTCGAACCGACCAATCAGCGAAGAGGACAGGTGGGACTTTCGAGATGTTGAATGTTCGAGAAGATTCATCGTCTACGGACGGTACGGCGTCCCTTGGGTGAATAACTAGACCGAGAAAGCTTGGATCATTCTCTGCTCGGCTGCGCTACGCGCCAGACGTACGTCGTGTTCGTTGTCGTTCATCGCTGTTAAGTCTCTTGTTTTGTAGTTACCGTCCTGCTGAGTTTACATTTGCCAGTTTACTTAGCGTGCGTAACAGACCATCGTTACATTTTGGTAACTAACAACTTTATATTACTTACAGTACTTATTATTACTTACTAGTAGCATTATAGTTGTTTTCAAGTCAATTTTAAATGTTTCAGGTGTCCGTAAGCGATGTAGCTTCAGTACGTGTGCCCGTAGTCATTCTGATGGATATCTAAAAAGAGAGCTAAAACGTACACATGTATTCTGTGCTTTTGCCCAATTTGCGTTTCTTCTATGAACGTCGAAAACTATTATTTCGTGTTCTGTATTGAAAGCAACTAAAACCATTGACCATCATCTAAAAAAACCTCCTCTCATTTATGCTAGTTCATGCTGACGCTTCGGGATGCCTCGGGCTATCACATAAGTCAATTTTTGTAACATCATTTAGTCTACTGTGGATTCATATTTGCCTTTATATAACAACAGATATTAACTGCATGCGTAAAACTAATATCTATAAAGACAGTCAGGTAATATACATGATTGATTAACAAACATATTTGAATTTAAAGCAATTAGTTGTTTGTTGCACATATGCTTTATTAATCATTGACTGGTTCACACATTGGTTACAGGTAATACTGTTCCACGGCGTTTACACTTGCACTCAGGGGACACTTCGCACACTTCTCACGCCTGCCTAATTTTGTATGGAAACCATGGACTGCAAAATCGGTTATCAGGTATGGTTTCTCTAGTGTGGGCGTTTGGTCTTGTCTCGTAGAACAGCGCGTCTATTTCAGCCATTTTTATCTCATTCAAAGAGATGTTTTTTGGGCGGACCTATCTTTGAGAGTGTGTTGTGTGTTCGCCAAAGGCTAGAAGAGACGTAGAAGCTCACAAATACTTTAGCCAATTGCAGCTAATACGACGCAACACCAACACTTTCGTTAAGAAGTTAGCTTTAACGCACTTAGGGGGTCTGATATTATTCTGAGTTAGTTAAAGCCTGTATTCCACAGAAGGCTGTTGGCGCTGTCTTCAGACAATTTCATGTAGGATTCGTAGGATGTTTAGGGCCATCCCCACAAGGCAGCTTATCAAAGGTAGCTCCTATTGTTTCTCAACTAACTCAACGAAGTGAATTGGGGTTTCCATGTATTAAATTAAAGCATAGTTATTTGCGTAATGTATAATGAGAGCATAGTCAGGTGGGGAGTTTTTTTGTCGAAGTACTGCTGTACAATTCTGGTGGGCCGTGGGGAAGATATATTTTAATGGGCTTACCGAGTCCTAGATTTGTCACTGCTAGCTGCCGTTGACGATATATATATATATATATATATATATATATATATATATATATACACGCTCTCTGACTGCGCCACTGTACTAGGGACTAGGCACCATCTAGAGTTGCTGTGTCATCCTGAACAGACAGGAAATGTCTGGTAGAGTCAATGATTATATATATGCTGGCCAGATCTATATTATCCGGGTATATATATATATATATATATATATATATAATTGTGTATTGATTGATTTGACATGTTTCCAATATATTGATTGGCTTATCTGCTTGATAAGTGTGTGTACGCATATCACCCTTTTATATCAGGGCCACAATAACGCTGGAGCGATTAATTATCTATAATATACTCCCCCGGTTTTTCCCTTATGTGTTACGGGATAGCCGTTGCTTCGTAGGCTCTATCTGTGCATTTTCTACATCCTTGCGTAATCCTAGCGCCTCCCCTAATTCTAGATGCCTAGTCTCTCCCAATCGTTTGCACTCCCTAACCAGATGATACCATTTCCTCTCTATTGCCGCATATCGGATAAACCGTTGTTTCTAATTCCTCGCAGCAGTTACACTGCAACATACCTGCTCTCGCATCCGTTAACAGTTTGCTGCCTCTTGTATTATCGTATAATCATCCTACTCCACCTCTTCACGATTGCATATTCCTGTAAACTTCCTTTAAATTAGTTCTCTACATAAGTGCTGTCCGCTACTTCTGTGTGTATACCTGCCTTTAGCCTACTTTTAATTTGCCCACTGGACATAGCAGGGTCTGTTCATTGTTTACTAAGCAATGGTTTGTGTTCGCCTGTTGTTGTTTTAATCTCAGGGACGTCATAAATATGGAATGAAGCTCTGTACGCACGTGAATGCAATGAACCCGACGCTTTGGAGGAAAGGGTACGTTTTATTAGAATTGCAATTATGCGTTAGGCATTCTATTAAGATCGTTTATGCCGTATACAAAGGCAAGTATAGGTACCTGATGCAGTTAGCTAACCTGAGTACACACAATAATACCCCTACTATCGTTTTCGTTAATCGTAACATAATAGGTCACGTATGACAGCAGATGTTTTGTCGTCTTATTCCAGCAAATTTCGCCGGAAACAGTCACCCAGCGTCTCTCCAATATGGAAGTTGACACCAGCCTGCCAGAGCGTGTAATAGTGCGCTGCTGCTCGAAATAATCAAGGAGAAGGATTCGCCTTGCCGATCAAGTTCAAGCGTTTGTCTTGCTAATCAAGTTCAAACGCTTGTCTTGCCAATCAAGTTCAAGCGTTCGTCTTGCCAATCAAGTTCAAACGCTTGTCTTGCCAATCAAGTTCAGGCGTTCGTCTTGCCGATCAAGGGCAAGCGTTCGTCTTGCCAATCAAGTTCAAACGCGTGTCTTGCCAATCAAGTTCAAGCGTTCTAAAGCTTTGCTATAAATTTAAATCACTGTTTGTATACTGCCACCGAAATCAACGAAGTGGCCAAACTTTAAAATTACTGCTCAGCAAAACCGTGCATAGATGTATTGCCCTTTAATAAACGATGTTTGTTATTATAAAACTACAGACTTCTTTCTTTAATACTATATATATATATATATATATATATATATATATATATATATATATATATATATATGTATATATATATAATGCTAAGTGCTAAGGTTAGTTCAAGCAAACGACATTTTTGACGCATTCGAGCTAAGTTCAGAGTTGAGAGTTGTAAGAAAGACTACGCTAAAACTAGAGACCCCCTCCTCAATAATTGTGAAGAATATTAATTCCATTTATATGACCTAGTCATGGGAGGGGTGACAGGAGGTACAAAGGAAATACCAAGGCCTTTGTGGTCATCGAGCTACCGCCGGTATATAAGTAATTATTTAACTATTTTAGTGCACAGCTTAGCTACAAGCATTGTTCCTTCCTGTATAAAAAAAAGTGTTTCCTGTGGGTTTTGAAGAGTAATGTGTGCGCCAATAATCCCACGCCTATCAGAAGACTAAGGACCAACACTGCAACATGTTTTAATGTAATTGAACCTGGTTTATGTGAAAAACAGATAAACAATATGTATCCCGTCGAAAACGGCAGACAATATATTTTCAGGCGTATTTTAATTTTGTTGCCTATTGCCTAATTGCGAGGATGTCTTTCCTTTCATAGCCGCACTCCATCTTTCCTTGGCTATTTCGTCAACTTTCTTGTTCACATCCTTGGTTATCTGCTTAGTTGCCATCACCTCGTGTTCTTTAACGGCCATCTTATTGCACTCAAATCCGCGTTCAAGAAACGTTAATCGTATTTTTCAATTGGTTATACTTCTCTCAGTCAGTTTTGCTGTGAGCAATTTGGCTGCCCAGTTTTAATCTTCGATATATGCAGCTAAGTTTTGCAGACGGCTTACATACGATATATTCATTGAGCTTGCCTTGTTCAGAAGCTGGAACCCTCGCACTCATGTTTGAAAAACTGTGCTGCGCTAAAGTGACTACATTATATTGCATGCCAGTCGACTGCCCGCTGTATTGTGTCAAGACTGTTTACCATGCTAGCGTCTAAACCCACAATAGCAGTAAAAGATGTCACTGTTGACACAAACATGCTTTTCCAGAGTTCCTTAGTCAATATATTGCAGCTCGACAAATCCTTCTCTCTTACAATATTTTTGTTACAATACTTCTAGGTCGTTTTTTATTGCATGCCCAGCATTAAACATATTTTGCGTGTTTTCTATTATAATATATTCTATTATAACCTCTAAGTATCTGTAGACGTCTTTATATTCAATTTCCTTCCTCTGTAACTTTAGCGGCATCTTTCTGATATCTACGGAAAATATTACGTTGAACTCATGTCCAATCTTTTCCGCCGTTTCTCCGCATATGGCTAACATTTTTTGCATTTGGTCAACACTTTCTGCTAAAATCACCATGTCGTTTGCAAACTACATGACACAAGGTCGGATAGATACAATTCCATGATCTCTACTGTATACTATTTTAAAACCCAGATACTATTCATACACAGTGACCCCGAGGAAGGGCATCCTTGCCGAAGTCTTTTCTTGATCCGATCCTTGCAAAGATGTAACTCTTATCGTATATTTATTTAGTTATACTGACCCATTCCTGTATTTTTTTTATATAGAGGTAACTTGTAAGCCCGCAGCATGCTGGCTGCACAGCGAGCACATCTAATTCAAAATATATTCCACAACGAAAGATAAATAAAACTCATATATATATATATATATATATATATATATATATATATATATATATATATACATATATATATATATATATATATATATATATATATATATATATATATATATATATATATATATATATATATATATATATATATATATATATATACATATATTGACAAAGTTCGACACAACAACAGATCAGCCAACTACTACGCCGTCGATAACTGTAACTAATCAGTAGATAAAACACTACGGAACTAATCACATCATCCTGCGTGCACCGCGACGACCATAGAACCGTCATACAGCCACAACATCGAGACCGGCATAAACAACCCCTCACATGAGATCGCGCAGCTAGCTACATACTAACGACAATAATGCACGTTGCGCCACATCCATAACATCGGCAGAATCATCATCATCATTAGACTTACGTACCTGACCTACGGCGGCGTCACCGCCGAAGCCAACGCACCCTATGATAGTGCGCATTTCAAACCGCCAATCAGCGCAGAGGACAGGTGGGATATTTGAGATGTTGTATGTTGGAGAAGATTCATCGTCTTTACCATCATTATTACTATACGAACGCTGCGGCGTCCCTTGAGTGAATACATAGACCAAGGACGCTTGGCCTAGGATCATTCGCTGCTCGGCTGCGCTACGCGCCAGACGTACGCCGTGTTCGTTGTCGTTCATCGTCGCTCTAAAGCCTCTTGTGTTGTAGTTACCGTCCTGGTGAGTTTACATTTGCCAGTTCACTTAGCGTAACAGGCCACCTTTACATTTTTTAACTAACAACTCTACGTTACATATTATTACTTACTAGTAGCATTACAGTTGTTTTTAAGTCAATTTAAAATGTTTCAGATTTCTGTAAGCGATGTAGCTTCAGTACGTGTTCACGTAGTCATTCTAATGGACATCTAAAACGAGAGCTAAAACGTACACTTGTAAATAATTGGAATGGTCTAATATCTGAGTGTAGTACATTTCTTACGGATTTTAGTTCGTTCACGTATGTATTCGGTGCTTTTGCCCAATTTACGTTTCTTCTATGAACGTCAAAAAGAAAAAAAATGGATTCTGTATTGAAAACAACTAAAACCATTGACCTTTATCTAAAAAAATGCCTCTCATTTATGCTAGATCATGCTGACGCATCGGGACACCTCGGGCTATTGCATAAATACATTTTTGTAACATCATTTAGTCGACCCTTTATTTGGATTTTCTGGAATTGAATATTGTTATGAGATATGTAAGCTTACTCGTTAGTGTTTGCTACTTTGTTTTTATTTTCTTTCTAAATAACGTGCACCCCTAAAATATTTAACGTATTTTAGTGGTGCGCGCTACTCCTGATCGTCCATGCTGTGGACTCATATTTGCCTTTATATAACAACTGATTCTTATAAGGACAGTCTGGTAATATACATGATTGATAAACAAACATATCTGAATTTAACATAACTAGTTGTTAGATGCACATATCATTGATTGGTTCATACATTGGTTACAGGTTAACTCTGCTCCACGGCACTCACACTTGCACTCAGGGGGACACTTCGCACACTTCTCACGCCTGTATAGCTTCGTATGAAAGCCATGAACTGCGGCGGTTATCAGGTATGGTGTCTCTAGTGTGGGCGTTTGGCCTTATTGCCTGTGCCTCGTAGTGTCGTGTCGCACGTCTATTTCAGCCAGTTTTTATATCCCATTTAACGAGATATTCATTGGGCGTATCTATCTTCGAGGGTGTGTTGTGTGTTCACCAAAGGTCCGCTAGAAGAAGGGGCGTAGAAGCTCACAATTACTTTAGCCGATTGCAGCTTATACGACGCAAATCCAACACTTTCTTTAAAAAGTTAACTTTAATGCACTTAGTGGGTCTGATATTATTCTGAGTTAGGTAAGGCCAAACGACCTGTATCCCACAAAAGACTATTGGCGCTGTTTTCAGGTAATTGCATGTAGGATTCTTAGGATGTTCAGGGCTATCCTCTTATAAGGCAGCTTATCAAAAAAGCTTCTATTGTTTCTCAACTAACTCAACGAAGTAAATTGGGGGTTTCATGACTTAAAAAAAGCATAGTTGTTCGCGTGATTTATAATGAGGGCATAGTCAGGTAGGGAGTTTTTTTTTCGAAGTACTGCCATAACAATTCTGGGGGGGGAAGATATATTTTAGTAGGGTTACCGAGCCCCACATTAGTCACTGCTAGCTTCCGTTGACGATATATATATATATATATATATAACTCTTGGTGATTCGACTGACATATACACGCTCTCTGACTGCGCCACTGTCGTAGGGACTAGGCACCATCTAGAGTTGCTGTGTCATCCTGAACAGACAGGAAATGTCTGGTAGAGTCAATAATTATATATATGCTGGCAAGATCTATATTATCCGGGTATATATATATTGATTTGATATGTTTCCAATATATTGATTGGCTTATTTACTTGATAAGTGTGTAAACATATCACCGTTTTAAACCAGGGCCGCAATAACGCTGCAGCAATTAATTATCTATAATATACTCCCCCGGTTTTTCCCTTATGTGTTACGGGATAGCCGCTGCTTCGTAGTCTCTATCTGTGCATTCTCTGCATCCTTGCGTAATCCTAGCGCCTCCCCTAATTCTAGATGCCTAGTCTCTCCCAATCGTTTTCACTCCCTAACCAGATGATACCATTTCCTCTCTCTTGCCGCATATCGGATAAACCGTTGTTTCTAATTCCTCGCAGCAGTTACACTGCAACATACCTGCTCTCGCATGCCGTTAACAGTTTGCTGCCTCTTGTATTATCGTATAATCATCCTACTCCACCTCTTCACGATTGCATATTCCTGTAAACTTCCTTTAAATTAGTTCTCTACATAAGTGCTGTCCGCTACTTCTGTGTGTATACCTGCCTTTAGCCTACTTTTAATTTGCCCACTGGACATAGCAGGGTCTGTTCATTGTTTACTAAGCAATGGTTTGTGTTCGCCTGTTGTTGTTTTAATCTCAGGGACGTCATAAATATGGAATGAAGCTTTGTACGCACGTGAATGCAATGAACCCGACGTTTTTGGAGGAAAGGGTACGTTCTATTAGAATTGCAATTATGCGTTAGGCATTCTATTAAGATCGTTTATGCCGTATACAAAGGCAAGTATAGGTACCTGATGCAGTTAGCTAACCTGAGTACACACAATAATACCCCTACTATCGTTTTCGTTAATCGTAACATAATAGGTCACGTATGACAGCAGATGTTTTGTCGTCTTATTCCAGCAAATTTCGCCGGAAACAGTCACCCAGCGTCTCTCCAATATGGAAGTTGACACCAGCCTGCCAGAGCGTGTAATAGTGCGCTGCTGCTCGAAATAATCAAGGAGAAGGATTCGCCTTGCCGATTAAGTTCAAGCGTTTGTCTTGCCAATCAAGTTCAAACGCTTGTCTTGCCAATCAAGTTCAAGCGTTCTAAAGCTTTGCTATAAATATAAATCACTGTTTGTATACTGCCAACAAAATAAACGAAGTTGCCAAACTTTAAAATTCATGCTCAGCAAAATCGTGCATACATGTATATTTATATTACCCTTTAATAAACTATGTCTGTTGTTATAAAACTACAGACTTTTTTCTTTAATACTATATATATGTATATATATAATGCTAAGGTTAGTTCAAGCAAACGACATTTCTGACGCATTCGAGCTAAGTTCTGAGTTGATAGTTGTAAGAAATTCTACGCTAAAACTAGAGACCCCCTCCTCAATAATTGTGAAGAATATTAGTTGCATTTATATGACCTGGTGATGGAAGGGGTGACAGGAGGTACAACGGAAATACCAAGGCCTTTGTGGTCATCGAGCTACCGCCGATATATAAGTAATTATTTAACAATTTTAATGCACAGCCTACCTACAAGCATTTTTCCTTCCTGTATAAAAAAAGTGTTTCCTGTGGGTTTTGAAGAGTAATGTGTGCGCCAATAATCCCACGCCTATCAGAAAACTAAGGACCAGCACTGCAACAGGTTTTAATGTAATTGAACCTGGTGTATGTGAAAAACAGTTAAACAATTGGTATCCCGTCGAAAACGGCAGACAATATATTTTCAGGCGTATTTCAGTTTTGTTGCCTATTGCCTAATTGCGAAGATGTCTTTCCTTTCATAGCCGCACTCCATCTTTCCTTGGCTATTTCGTCAACTTTCTTGTTCACATCCTTGGTTTTCTGCTTAGTTGTCATCACTTCGTAGTTCTTTAACGGCCATCGTATTGCACTCAAATTCGCGTTCAAGAAACGTTAATCGTATTTTTCATTTGGTTATACTTATCTCAGTCAGTTTTGCTGTGAGCAATTTGGCTGCCCAGGTTTAATCTTCGATATCTGCAGCTATATTTTTCAGACGACTTAAATACGATATATTGCTTGAGCTTACCTTGCCCAGAAGCTGGAAATCTCGCACTCACCTTTGAAAAACTGTGCTGCGCTAAAGCGACTACATTATATTGCATGCCAGTCGACTGCCCGCTGTATTGTGTCAAGACTGTTTACCATGCTAGCGTCTAAACCCACAATAGCGTTAAAAGATGTCACTGTTGGTACAAACATGCTTTTTCAGAGTTCTTTAGTCACCGTGAGTATATTGCAGCTCGACAAATCCTTCTCTCTTACAATCTTTTTAGTTACAATACTTCTAGGTCGTTTTTATTGCATGCCAAGCATTAAAAATATCTGGCGTGTTTTCTATTATAACTTCTAAGTATCTGTAGACGTCTCTATATTCAATTTCCTTTCCCCGTAACTTTAGCGGCATCTTTCTGATATCTCCGGAACATATTACGTTGAACTCATGTCCAATCTTTTCTGGCGTTTCTCCGCATATGGTTAACATTTTTTGCATTTGGTCAACACTTTCCGCTAAAATCACCATGTCGTTTGCAAACAACATGACACAAGGTCGGATAGATAGAGTTCCATGATCTCTACTGTATACTATTTTAAAACCCAGATACTATTCATACACAGATGACACCGAGGAAGGGCATCCTTGCCAAAGTCCTTTCTTGAGACGATCCTTGCAAAGATGTAACTCTTATAGTATATTTCTTTAATTATATTGACCCATTCCTGTATTTTTTTTAATAGAGGTAACTTGTAAGCCCGCAGCATGCTGGCTGCACAGCAAGCGTATCTGATTCAAAAGTTATTCCACAACAAAAGATAAATAAAACTCATATATATATATACAGGTAGTTCAACAAGTTCTTAAAATGAAAACCAAGAATTTTCCAAATCTTGTTTTTAATTTTTTCTTATTCGATATACTCCCCGAGAAGCTCAATACACTTTTCCCGATATTTCAGAGCATTTAGACCTCTTGAGTAAAATTCTGCGTCTTTAGACTGAAAATAGGCATTGACAGCAGTGTAACCTCTTCATTGCTGGAAAAACGCTTTCCACCGAGACGATTCTTCAAATGTCTGAAGAGGAAATAATCAGAGGGAGCCAGGTCTGGAGAATAGGAAGGTTGTTCAATAAGTTCGAACCTCAGTTGGGCCAGTTTTGCCGATGCTTGCCGCGACTTGTGTGCAGGAGCATTGCCCTGGTGAAACAGGACAACCTTATTCTGCAAAGCGGACCGTTTCACGGTGAGTTTTTGCTTTCAGGCAGTCCAACAGTCCTCCATAATATTCTCCTGAGATCGTTTTACCGCTCTCAAGGTAGTCGACCAGAATTATTCCACGTTGGTCCCAAAAAACCGTAGCCATCATCTTTCCGGCCGATGCCGTTGTCCGTACCCTCTTCGGAGGTCCTTCACCAGGTGCACACCATTGGCGAGATGCTTCTTGGGTCTCGGGAGTGTAGTGATGGACCCAGCTTTCATCGACGGTCACGAATCTGCGCCAAAAATCCGACGGATTTTTCGACATCTTGGCCAAATTTCGCTGTGAAGCGGAAACACGCGCGTCTTTTTGGCCTTGGTTGAGCAAATGCGGCATTCATTTTGATCTGAGTTTTTTCATCTTCAAGTTCTCGTGCAGGATGAAATGCACACTACCCAAACTGATCTTCAAGGCCTCCGATATCTCCTTAATGTTCACTCGCTTATCTGCGGCAACGATTTTCCGCACTTTTTCCACGTTTTCCTCATCAGTTGCCGTTTTTGGGCGTCCTGAACGTAGTTCATCCTCGGTGCTCCTGCGACCTCTTTTTAACTCATTAATCCAGTTGGAAACAGTGGCAAAATATGGCGCAGAGTCACCGTACACCTCGTCTAACTCAGTTTTCACTTGGGTCGCATTCCAACTTTTAAAATAAAAACGCTTGATAACCACTCGAAACTCGTTTTTCTAAATTTTTCAAAATCACGCCGATACGTTGCACGAAAAAAGCGATCTAACGAAATTGCAACGGCCAATCACCATAATATTTTGACTGCTAGCAATCGAAAAGTTGCCGTTTCCAATAGCGGTGAAAGCACGAATTCTGAAAAGCTCATTCTAAGAACTTGTTGAACTACCTGTATATATTGACGAAGTTCGACACAACAACAGAACAGCCAACTACTACGCCGTCGATAACTGTAACTAATCAGTAGATAAAACACTACGGAACTAATCACATCATTCTGCGTGCACCGCGACGACCATAGAACCGTCATACAGCCACAACATCGAGACCGGCATAAACAACCCCTCACATGAGATCGCGCAGCTAGCTACATACTAACGACAATAATGCACGTTGCGCCACATCCATAACATCGGCAGAATCATCATCATCATTAGACTTACGTACCTGACCTACGGCGGCGTCACCGCCGAAGCCAACGCACCCTATGATAGTGCGCATTTCAAACCGCCAATCAGCGCAGAGGACAGGTGGAATATTTGAGATGTTGTATGTTGGAGAAGATTCATCGTCTTTACCATCATTATTACTATACGAAC
Source organism: Dermanyssus gallinae (assembly GCA_003439945.1). Classification (NCBI taxonomy): domain Eukaryota; kingdom Metazoa; phylum Arthropoda; class Arachnida; order Mesostigmata; family Dermanyssidae; genus Dermanyssus; species Dermanyssus gallinae. Next base: position 92,206 of record QVRM01000818.1, read on the forward strand.
GCTGCGGCGTCCCTTGAGTGAATACATAGACCAAGGACGCTTGGCCTAGGATCATTCGCTGCTCGGCTGCGCTACGCGCCAGACGTACGTCGTGTTCGTTGTCGTTCATCGTCGCTCTTAAGCCTCTTGTGTTGTAGTTACCGTCCTGGTGAGTTTACATTTGCCAGTTCACTTAGCGTAACAGGCCACCTTTAATTTTTTTACTAACAACTCTACGTTACATATTATTACTTACTAGTAGCATTACAGTTGTTTTTAAGTCCATTTAAAATGTTTCAGATTTCTGTAAGCGATGTAGCTTCAGTACGTGTTCACGTAGTTATTCTCAAGGACATCTAAAAAGAGAGCTAAAACGTACACATGTAAATAATTGGAATGGTGTAATATCTGAGTGTAATACATTTCTTACGGATTTTAGTTCGTTCACGTATGTATTCGGTGCTTTTGCCCAATTTACGTTTCTTCTTTGAACGTCAAAAAGAAAAAAAAATAATTCTGTATTGAAAACAACTAAAACCATTGACCTTTATCTAAAAAAATGCCTCTCATTTATGCTAGATCATGCTGACGCATCGGGACACCTCGGGCTATTGCATAAATACATTTTTGTAACATCATTTAGTCGACCCTTTATTTGGATTTTCTGGAATTGAATATTGTTATGAGATATGTAAGCTTACTCGTTAGTGTTTGCTACTTTGTTTTTATTTTCTTTCTAAATAACGTGCACCCCTAAAATACTTAACGTATTTTAGTGGTGCGCGCTACTCCTGATCGTCCATGCTGTGGACTCATATTTGCCTTTATATAACAACTGATTCTTATAAGGACAGTCTGGTAATATACATGATTGATAAACAAACATATCTGAATTTAACATAACTAGTTGTTAGATGCACATATCATTGATTGGTTCATACATTGGTTACAGGTTAACTCTGCTCCACGGCACTCACACTTGCACTCAGGGGGACACTTCGCACACTTCTCACGCCTGTATAGCTTCGTATGAAAGCCATGAACTGCGGCGGTTATCAGGTATGGTGTCTCTAGTGTGGGCGTTTGGCCTTATTGCCTGTGCCTCGTAGTGTCGTGTCGCACGTCTATTTCAGCCAGTTTTTATATCCCATTTAACGAGATATTCATTGGGCGTATCTATCTTCGAGGGTGTGTTGTGTGTTCACCAAAGGTCCGCTAGAAGAAGGGGCATAGAAGCTCACAAATACTTTAGCCGATTGCAGCTAATACGACGCAACACCAACACTTTCTTTAAAAAGATAACTTTAATGCACTTAGTGGGTCTGATATTATTCTGAGTTAGGTAAGGCCAAACGACCTGTATCCCACACAAGGCTGTTGGCGCGGTTTTCAGGTAATTGCATGTAGGATTCTTAGGATGTTCTGGGCTATCCTCTTATAAGGCAGCTTATCAAAAAAAAGCTTCTATTGTTTCTCAACTAACTCAACGAAGTAAATTGGGGGTTTCATGACTTAAAGAAAAGCATAGTTGTTCGCGTGATTTATAATGAGGGCATAGTCAGGTAGGGAGTTTTTTTTTTCGAAGTACTGCCAAACAATTCTGGGGGGGGGAGATATATTTTAGTAGGGTTACCGAGCCCCACATTAGTCACTGCTAGCTTCCGTTGACGATATATATATATATATATATATATTGTATATAACTCTTGGTGATTCGACTGATATATACACGCTCTCTGACTGCGCCACTGTCGTAGGGACTAGGCACCATCTAGAGTTGCTGTGTCATCCTGAACAGACAGGAAATGTCTGGTAGAGTCAATAATTATATATATGCTGGCCAGATCTATATTATCCGGGTATATATATATATATATATATATATATATTGATTTGATATGTTTCCAATATATTGATTGGCTTATTTACTTGATAAGTGTGTAAACATATCACCGTTTTATACCAGGGCCGCAATAACGCTGCAGCAATTAATTATCTATAATATACTCCCCCGGTTTTTCCCTTATGTGTTACGGGATAGCCGCTGCTTCGTAGTCTCTATCTGTGCATTCTCTGCATCCTTGCGTAATCCTAGCGCCTCCCCTAATTCTAGATGCCTAGTCTCTCCCAATCGTTTTCACTCCCTAACCAGATGATACCATTTCCTCTCTCTTGCCGCATATCGGATAAACCGTTGTTTCTAATTCCTCGCAGCAGTTTTACTGCAACATACCTGCTCTCGCATCCGTTAACAGTTCGCTGCCTCTTGTATTATCGTATAATCATCCTACTCCACCTCTTCACGATTGCATATTCCTGTAAACTTCCTTTAAATTAGCTCTCTACATAAGTGCTGTCCGCTACTTCTGTGTGTATACCTGCCTTTAGCCTACTTTTAATTTGCCCACTGGACATAGCATGGTCTGTTCATTGTTTACTAAGCAATGGTTTGTGTTCGCCTGTTGTTGTTTTAATGTCAGGGACGTCATAAATATGGAATGAAGCTTTGTACGCACGTGAATGCAATGAACCCGACGCTTTGGAGGAAAGGGTACGTTCTATTAGAATTGCAATTATGCGTTAGGCATTCTATTAAGATCGTTTATGCCGTATACAAAGGCAAGTATAGGTACCTGATGCAGTTAGCTAACCTAAGTAGCACACAATAATACCCCTACTATCGTTTTCGTTAATCGTAACATAATAGGTCACGTATGACAGCAGATGTTTTGTCGTCTTATTCCAGCAAATTTCGCCGGAAACAGTCACCCAGCGTCTCTCCAATATGGAAGTTAACTCCAGCCTGCCAGAGCGTGTAATAGTGCGCTGCTGCTCGAAATAATCAAGAAGAAGGATTCGCCTTGCCGATCAAGTTCAAGCGTTTGTCTTGCCAATCAAGTTCAAACGCTTGTCTTGCCAATCAAGTTCAAGCGTTCGTCTTGCCAATCAAGTTCAAACGCTTGTCTTGCCAGTCAAGTTCAAACGCTTATCTTGCCAATCAAGTTCAAGCGTTCTAAAGCTTTGCTATAAATATAAATCACTGTTTGTATACTGCCAATAAAATAAACGAAGTTGCCAAACTTTAAAATTCATGCTCAGCAAAATCGTGCATACATGTATATCTATATTACCCTTTAATAAACGATGTCTGTTATTATAAAACTACAGACTTTTTTCTTTAATACTATATATATTTATATATATAATGCTAAGGTTAGTTCAAGCAAACGACATTTCTGACGCATTCGAGCTAAGTTCTGAGTTGATAGTTGTAAGAAAGACTACGCTAAAACTAGAGACCCCCTCTCAATAATTGTGAAGAATATTAGTTGCATTTATATGACCTGGTGATGGGAGGGGTGACAGGAGGTACAACGGAAATACCAAGGCCTTTGTGGTCATCGAACTACCGCCGATGTATAAGTAATTATTTAACAATTTTAATGCACAGCCTACCTACAAGCATTTTTCCTTCCTGTGTAAAAAAAGTGTTTCCTGTGGGTTTTGAAGAATAATGTGTGCGCCAATAATCCCACGCCTATCAGAAAACTAAGGACCAGCACTGCAACAGGTTTTAATGTAATTGAACCTGGTGTATGTGAAAAACAGTTAAACAATTGGTATCCCGTCGAAAACGGCAGACAATATATTTTCAGGCGTATTTCAGTTTTGTTGCCTATTGCCTAATTGCGAAGATGTCTTTCCTTTCATAGCCGCACTCCATCTTTCCTTGGCTATTTCGTCAACTTTCTTGTTCACATCCTTGGTTTTCTGCTTAGTTGTCATCACTTCGTGTTCTTTAACGGCCATCGTATTGCACTCAAATTCGCGTTCAAGAAACGTTAATCGTATTTTTCATTTGGTTATACTTATCTCAGTCAGTTTTGCTGTGAGCAATTTGGCTGCCCAGGTTTAATCTTCGATATCTGCAGCTATATTTTTCAGACGACTTAAATACGATATATTGCTTGAGCTTACCTTGCCCAGAAGCTGGAAATCTCGCACTCACCTTTGAAAAACTGTGCTGCGCTAAAGCGACTACATTATATTGCATGCCAGTCGACTGCCCGCTGTATTGTATCAAGACTGTTTACCATGCTAGCGTCTAAACCCACAATAGCGTTAAAAGATGTCACTGTTGGCACAAACATGCTTTTTCAGAGTTCTTTAGTCACCATGAGTATATTGCAGTTCAACAAATCCTTCTCTCTTACAATCTTTTTAGTTACAATACTTCTAGGTCGTTTTTTTTATTGCATGCCAAGCATTAAAAATATCTGGCGTGTTTTCTATTATATCTTCTAAGTATCTGTAGACGTCTCTATATTCAATTTCCTTTCCCCGTAACTTTAGCGGCATCTTTCTGATATCTCCGGAACATATTACGTTGAACTCATGTCCAATCTTTTCTGGCGTTTCTCCGCATATGGTTAACATTTTTTGCATTTGGTCAACACTTTCCGCTAAAATCACCATGTCGTTTGCAAACAACATGACACAAGGTCGGATAGATAGAATTCCATGATCTCTACTGTATACTATTTTAAAACCCAGATACTATTCATACACAGTGACACCGAGGAAGGGCATCCTTGCCAAAGTCCTTTCTTGAGACGATCCTTGCAAAGATGTAACTCTTATAGTATATTTCTTTAATTATATTGACCCATTCCTGTATTTTTTTTAATAGAGGTAACTTGTAAGCCCGCAGCATGCTGGCTGCACAGCAAGCGTATCTGATTCAAAAGTTATTCCACAACAAAAGATAAATAAAACTCATATATATATTGACGAAGTTCGACACAACAACAGAACAGCCAACTACTACGCCGTCGATAACTGTAACTAATCAGTAGATAAAACACTACGGAACTAATCACATCATCCTGCGTGCACCGCGACGACCATAGAACCGTCATACAGCCACAACATCGAGACCGGCATAAACAACCCCTCACATGAGATCGCGCAGCTAGCTACATACTAACGACAATAATGCACGTTGCGCCACATCCATAACATCGGCAGAATCATCATCATCATTAGACTTACGTACCTGACATACGGCGGCGTCACCGCCGAAGCCAACGCACCTTATGATAGTGCGCATTTCAAACCGCCAATCAGCGCAGAGGACAGGTGGGATATTTGAGATGTTGTATGTTGGAGAAGATTCATCGTCTTTACCATCATTATTACTATACGAACGCTGCGGCGTCCCTTGAGTGAATACATAGACCAAGGACGCTTGGCCTAGGATCATTCGCTGCTCGGCTGCGCTACGCGCCAGACGTACGTCGTGTTCGTTGTCGTTCATCGTCGCTCTTAAGCCTCTTGTGTTGTAGTTACCGTCCTGGTGAGTTTACATTTGCTTCAGTTCACTTAGCGTAACAGGCCACCTTTCTTTTTTTACTAACAACTCTACGTTACATATTATTACTTACGAGTAGCATTACAGTTGTTTTTAAGTCCATTTAAAATGTTTCATGTGTCTGTAAGCGATGTAGCTTCAGCACGTGTTCACGTAGTCATTCTAATGGATATCTAAAAAGAGAGCTAAAACGTGCACATAAATAATTAAAATGGTGTAATATCTGAGTGTAGTACATTTCTTACGGGTTTTAATTGGTTCACGTATGTATTCGGTGCTTTTGCCCAATTTGCGTTTCTTCTATGAACGTCAAAAATAAAACATTATTTTGTGTTCTGTATTGAAAGCAACTAAAATCATTGACCCATTGACCGAAAAACTCGGTGCCGTACGCCTACCTGTCTACGCACACAGCACACGGCGGTCGGGACACCCCCTGCCTCCCCCCCTGCCAAACATTTTACCCCAGACTCCGCCTCTCACGTCTGACAGCACTACAACACTCCACGCACCCTAGGGTCTAATGGATGCTAACTACCAAGCACTTTAAAAAAGACTTTGCAAAACAAGACTTCTTTGCGAGCGCTTGGGAACCTCCATTAAGTCCGCCACACAAGGGATCGACTACTGGTCTCAACAACTACACAACACGTTCAATGGGGCACATTTTAAAAAAGCACACGAAACGCCCTTTGTACATTACTGGATTAAAGGTATGCCCTACCTATCTGAAAAGGAGTATTTAAACCTACTAAAGCTTAGGATCAAGACAAGATGGCGGCGGCCCAACAGTGCGCTGTGTTTTGTATGTAGCTCCGTGATAAAGAGCTCGTGTGGGAGTGGACCCAGTGTCCCTACCTGTTTTGTTGGGTGTAGCCCATGTGAAGTGCTCATCACCGCGCACCGATGTAGGGGCAAACCAGCCCGCTCGGTGCCCTGGATGTCCTGAACTCGAAGGCGCCCGCCCAAACGGCGCCCTGCTTAAGATCCTGCAGCGGATTAGCCGTCTCGCGGCGGCAAATACAATCCGAGTGTCGGAGCTTGAACACTGGTCTCCGAGCTTCGTTCCCAGTCCCACCGGGAGCAGCGTAAGCACATCGGGAGTAGAAATCGAGACGAAGAAGCAGTGGCACAGCACAAAGTGGCACAGGGCACTGGCGGCAGCTCAAAACTTGCCGCCAAGCCCGTAATTGATCGAACGTCTCAGATGCGCCACCGTCACTTGTACTGTTGGTAAACAACAACAGTGTCAGGGGAAGCAGAGACAGCGAGTGCAGAAACCGCAGCAGCAGACGCCTCCTACAGACGTCGCCAAGAGTGTTGTCGATCTCGATCAACAGCGCCAACAACGGCGGGAAGAGAGAAGCGGCTGAGCGGCAGCAACAACAGCGGGAGAAGCTGGAGAAGAAGGAGAAGCCGGCGCCGGCAGCAGAAAGTGACATCACCACTCCGCTGCAGCCGCGCGAGCGGTTGTCGACACAATGGACTGTACAGAGACAGCCAACGTAGATCAGCTGGACAACGAAGGCTTTCCAGCTGGTGGAGAGAAGAAGAAAAAAGAAGAGAAAGCTTGCGAGTGGAAAGTGGTGGATCGACCAGCAACAGCCCAGAGAAGCAGGATGGACGCCTGGGGCCGAGGCCGAGCGATTGCCTCTCAACTTCATAAGCAAACGGCAGCAGAAAAAGCGCGGAAACTAACGCGAATAGGAAGCACCGTCCTCTTCGAGCAGGAAGTGCTGAAGTAGACCTGGGTGAGATAACACTGTGTAAAAACCGTGTGTGCCCATGAGAGCTCTCCGTTTGGAGGGCTTCAGCCGGAAAACGTCGGCAGAACAGCTGCGTGGTTGGCTAACCGGGAGGACATACTGTAGTGCGTGCTATTTGGAAACTCAAAGTTTCCCGGCCGGACTCCGTCTTCTGCGTGGCCTTTGGTTGATAGTGACTTTAGTAACGTTTCAAGTAGCGCCTTCTGGCCGAAAGGCGTGAGTTTCCGGCGCTGGCTGGGGGCTCCGCCGGCTCAGGCTAGGGTATGCGAAGAGTTTACTGACGGGCATGGCTTAACAGCTAGACAGCAATGACGCCTTCTGCCAAGCAGCTGGCATGCTGTCACAGCTGCAAATTATTGCTTTGGAATTGTGAAGGTTTATCTGGGGCTTACAGCTAGCACCAGAACGTTGTTTGAAGGTGTGGAATTGTACTCTTGACGCGAAACCTTTTATGCGAGAGTGGAACTGCATCTCATGAGATTGCGAGGTTTTCATCTGCTTAGCGAGTCTTCCAGACGGAGGGCGGGGAAGACCAGTAGGTGGACTTTCAATCTATTTACGAACAGGGTCACCCCGAATGCAATGTGTGTGTCGAGGTGAGTGTTGCATGACACTCACCTCAGGTAGTTTCAACCCTCGCATGTTCTACCTGCCACCTCACTACGATGACGTTGAGGTTGCCGATGCGATTCAGTGTGGTCTAGCGGGTCTAAACCTCCAGCTACCCACTCTGGTCGGCTGCGACTTCAACTGTCGTATTGATAGTGGCGCCACCGACAGGAAGGGCGATGTGCTTCTTACGCTTCTAGAGAATAGAGGCCTGCATTGCGCGATGAGCGTGATAAATTCACGTACGTTTGCCAAAGTGGAAGAAGCACTATCGACCTCCTGTTTCATAACCTTCAACATCCGACGGAATTTCAGGGATGCGAGGTCCTTAATATTCCAGCACGGAAGCACCTGCCGGTGCTAGCGTCTCTGTGTCTGCCTGGCCAGGGGCGCGCCCCGCGGCGGCAGCCGACAACGTACTTGTCTAGGCAGCTAGATTTGCGTGTATTAACGCGCAAATTACGGCTCCTGAGATCAACTTCTGACATTGAACAAAGCAACCACGCTTGGAGGCCACTGTCAAAGCGGCTGTAGTCAAGAAGAAGTTACAGAAAAAGACGGGCGCGGCCCTGGTTTACACGGCCTGCTACTTAAAACGTCGGGAAGTGTGGGGCTCCTGCGCCGAGCACGGGCTTCTGCACCCCGACCCCCAGATAGTTGCTGATCGTAGGGCGCTTATTGGCCGACATAGAGCAACCTACAAGAAACTGCTCGCGGAGAATAAGCGCCGGTATGATGAGGAGGAGGAGTTTCGCATGCTTCAAAGAGCGAGCGCGAACCCCATGTCTACATTGTTCGCCGGCTGAGCAAAGGCATGCACAGCATGACAAAGGAGCAGTTGCGGCATCACTTTAGTGCGCTTCTGCTCGATGCAAACGCCCCCGCGCCTAACCCAGTTATTGAGGCGACCGCTCACTCTGGAGCAGCACTGCATGAATTCGCCGTTTACGGTGGAAGAAGTGGTGCAGATCTTGCGCGGGTTGCCCAAGACAGAAGAGTAGTGGTCCTGATGGATCTATTACGAACAACTGGGCTGAGTCGTCCGATGTTTTAGCAGGGGAGCTGTGTAATCTGTCTAATCAGATACTCAGCGGGGGACACATACCCCAGGTTTGGCACGAGGCCAGGCTTACTCTGCTATTCAAGGGCAAATACGGTGACAACGTGGACGATCCAAATCTCTACCGGGGTATCGCGTCGGAACGCACTCTTAAGAAAATCTTCGCCAAGTTGATTATCTCGAGGGTGTTTCCAACTGTGGAGAAGACCCTACCTCCGGAGCAATTCGGATTCAGGAAGGGTCGAGGTACACAGGACGCGATCCACGTACTCCAGTCGGAAGTTGAGCGGGTGTTGGCTGCGCCCGGGGGCCACTTGTACGCCGTCTTTATTGATTGTGTCAAGGCCTTCGACAAAGCTCCCCGTCACTTACTAGTCGATTCATTTCGACATGCTGGGGTGGGTGGTTCTTTTCTACGAGTGCTCTCCAGCTTCTTTGCTGAAGACCGCCTTGAAGTAAACATAAGGGGCGAAGACACCTTGCAGCTGGAGGCAAAACGTAGGGACCCCCTCAAGGGGACCCTCTCAGTTGCCTAGCCTTCTCTTTGCTCATTGCAGACCTAGCCCGCCACGTGCGGAAGGAGTTTAGAAACGCCGTCGTTGTTATGTACGCGGATGACATAGTAGTGGGCCCACCGGGACCGCGGTGCCATTCGTCGTATTGTCGGCGACGTAGAAGGTTACCTTCACCGTAGGGGCCTACAAATAAATTCGCGGAAGACGAAAGCCATTAAGTTTCGCCGTGGGGGTCGATTGGCTGCAGCAGACGTAATACCCTGCTGTGGCCAACCGCTGGAGTTTGTCAACTCCTTCCCGTATTTGGTCTGAGACTGCACTATACGGGAACGACCTTTACAAGCACATCGGCGACAGGGTGTCGGGCGGCTATTGCTCTATTCACACAGAGGTGAGAGATCTTCGACGACTGTCTCTGAGTGCTGCATGGCGTCTTTTTGAGCTTAAGATTGTGCCATGTTGAGCTACAGCCTTGGCAGGGTGTGGGGCCAATCTTTCCGCCGCAAATTTTGCGCAGCTAGAAAGATGCTTCACAATATAAATGAAGCGCGTTCTTTGCTTGCCGCGGACGGCAAGGAATCGCTTTGTGTTACCTGCTAGCGGGTTGCGGACCGGCAGTGGAAATAATCAGAGTCAGGCTTAAGTCCACCTATTACAATGCCACTTCAACAATTTTTGTTGGAGTGGCAGGGAAAAAGTGACCGAGGCCTCGGCTGAGGTAGCGCAGTTAGATGTGTACCTCACAGGGAGCTTTGGAAGGAATGGCATGCACTAGCCGGCACGTGTACACAAGGTACATTGTACATGGCTATCATCACTTGGGTGTTCGACTCAAGGATTTCACCAAGTTGGCGATCAATGTCGTTGCCGGTTCTGCTCGCAGGTATGCGCTAAATACCACGCAGCGAGCTGCCAGTCGCATCGGCGGTCTTTGCACTTTCTTGCCGGTGGGACGGTCGCTAAAGTGTTAAAATTGTATATAATGATGATTGTATTGTATTTATGTACCATCTTGAAATGCAAAATTATTGCGAAATTAAATATACCAAAGCTTAGGATCAACGCACTACCAACGCGTGCCAGTAGCCAGAGAACGCCGGGCTACAAACATGTTGTAGGCACGGGTGTCATGCGCTTGAGACAATGGCTCATGTCGCTCAGATGTGCGATACAACACACAAGCAAACTATAAAGAGACATCACGACGTCTGTGATCGCGTGGTCCTCTCCGCGAGATGGGTCATTAAGTGGTTCGTGAGCGAGTACTCCGTCGACCGGGCGCACCGGATCTAAAGCCCGACCTCGTAATAACAACACCTACCGAGGTCTGGGTTTAGATGCTGAGGTTTGCGGCCCGAACAGGGATCTGGCAAAAGCGCGGCAGGGCAAGATCACCAACTATGACGTCAAGTTTCTAAGAGTGGCGCTCCCCGGCCCGCAAAGACCTCGCAGATTCGGATCCATCACTATCTCTATGAGTGCTGTATGGGACTCCGAATCTGCGAGTACGCTTATGGGGCTCGGCGTCACAAAAAGGAATCTTATGGATCTTATCGTCTTAAAGTTGCAAGGAACCTTGAGGATATACCGCTCGCACCGGGTACATAAGAGCGGGGGCTATCATCAAGCAAAGACACGTACAGCTGATTCTTAACCTCACGTGACACCTTTTACCACCATTTTTATTAGGGCGAGCACCCGAGTGTGCAAACAAATTGTAAGTGATTAATAAATCATATTATATAGATATATATATATATATATAATATGATGATTTATATATATAACATAAACGCTTACCACCGATGCGATGCGTCAGGAAAGATGAATATTGCGTAGTGCTCTCCTCTGGGAGGGTAAACGTCGCTGTATTCTTTCCCACCCACATTCGATTCCGCGGAGGTTGCTGAGGCGATGAGCTTTGGACTTTCAGAGTTAAACCTGACCATGCCAACTATCGTCGGCGGTGATTTCAATGCCAGAACCTGTTGTTTCACAACCTTGTCAGCCGTGAAATTGAAAGCTTCGATGTTCTTGATGAAGCGGCCCGAAAGCATCAACCAGTGTTGGCCGTTGTCGATGTTCCCGGTATTTGGCGAGACCGACATAACCCGCCGCGCTGGTCTGCAATGAGACGGATTAATCTATCTCTTTGGGCAGAGCAGTGGGCGGTCTTGAGGTAAGCCCTGACATCGATTCCAGTTGTGATCAGTTGGAGAGAACGATGAGAAGTGCAGTGAAGCGGAAAAGGTTATGGCAAAAGAGATCACGCCCGTGGTACTCTCGAGCTGCTACCTCGCCCACGGTGAAGTGCTCGGACCTGCGCCAAGCAAGAGCCAGAGCACCATCATCACCGCAAGCCAGAATGGACTACTTTGAGCGTAGAAAGGCTTATATAAGACGTTGCTATGATCATAAAAGGAAAACACGCAAGGCGGGAGGAGCGACGGC